>JAXGGS010508922.1:0-11077 GCA_035585475.1 Armandia brevis | reverse complement strand
ATCCCTTAGCACGGTGGACCTATTACCAATATCTGGAGTCAAAAACGGGTTAAAGTTACAACAGCAATATATGTAACAAATGAAAAAAAATTGACGACGTGCAGCACATGCTGAAACATATAGGCCTAATATCATGTTGATCTTCATTATATCAAGGAATAGGCAAACTTTGAGATGTGGCAGTCGCGCTGCGGCCTTTATAATTAAATATCTAATTGGAATAGTTTGCTACTATAAGCAGTCAATGACAGCATACTTGTAATGAAAATGTTGAAAATTGGTGCTATGAGGGGAGCGCAGTGAGCACTCAGAGCGAGGCGTTAGACTAAGGGACGCGCGCGCAAAAGTAAAACGATAACTGCTGTTAATTAACGCGCCTCGGCAGTGGCATGTCTGAGGCGCGTCATTCCTGTTTGCGTACCGCAGCGGCACACACGTGTATCTAACGTTAAGATTATTGTTTTTACAGAAGATACAGTATGCCGCCTAAGAAAATTTGTACCAAGTGCGGCGTTCATCACAACGGCAAACAGGACAAATTTTGCACCAACAGACCCATGACCAGAGGCGCGGCGAAGCTGAAAGGGAAGAAACGCGCCATGTCTGACATTATTGAAGACGCGCAAGATGATGTCAGGAGAGTGAGAAAAAGGGTAGAAGAAGGAGAACCCATGATGTCAATGGGAGACATTGAACAGCTCCTTACAAAAGTCTCAAATGACATCACAACGCAGCAAGAAACCTCGCTACAGCAACTAAGAGAGGAGATAAAAAACATACAGGATGTCACCCCTCTGCAAGATGAACCTCTTAAAGACGGCAGGTTGACAGATACTCAAGAAGGCCTGTCAAAAGAGCAACAGTCATATTTAGCTCAAGCCTACATGGCCACTTTACAAGAAGAACAGACTCAGAGAAAAACGAAGAAAAAGAAAAAATCGAAAAAGAACAAGAAGAAAAACTCCAACACAGGAGGATGGGGCAGTTCGGAAGACTCCGAAGAAGACAACAAATCTAGGAAAAGAAAACACCCAGTAACCTCCTCAAGCTCAGAAGACTCTGACTCGTCTGCTGATGAAAGAAAAAAGAAGAAAAAGAAAAAGTCCGCCTTCGAAAGAACAGGTGCGTCCAAAGTCAAAGTTGAACTGAAACTTCCCCATCTCTATGTCAAGAGAAATGGGGTGCCAGTAAGTTATGAATCCATACTGCTGCATGAATTTGTGGCGGGATACACAGAATGGATGGAAGATGGTCCGCGCCAAATTAAAGCTTGGAAAGCTCTAACTGAAGTTCTGCGTATGTTGATGAGAGACGTGGCTTTAGGGTCGTGGGAAGAAACCAAAATAATATTCCGGGACATAGCCACAGAGGTAGAAAAAGGGGCTATTACATGGAGTGAAACCTCACAGATCCAAGCAATCATTAGTAGAGCAAGGCTGGAGCGCATCTCACAAGGCAGAGTAGTCGCAAACCCAAACGCGAATAAGCAAGGCAAAGCAAAGGACAAATACCCGGACAACTCCAGGAACCGCATCAACGGGAAGATGGTATGTTATTCATATAACAACGCAACCTGTTCCCACAGCGGCAGACACGAAAACAAAGGTCACCTCTTGGAGCACTTATGTCAAACGTGCCTCAGGAGGGGGAAGGAGGAAAGACACCCCTCTAAAGACTGTCCGCATAAGAAAAGAGAAGACTCCTCCAGTGCCAAGACTAGCCAAACAGCCACGTCCGCTTCAAAAAACTAGATGATGACCCCGGGGGAAGCAATACCAAACACCCTAAGGAACCCGGGGTCGAAAACACAGGACCTCAGGTTGTACAAACTTTCCTCTCATAATGTTTAAGACATGATAATAGAAGCAAGGTCTGATGAATACATAAGTAAGCAACGTAGATAATAAGTCGGGAAAAATTCATAAACGATTAAATGAATTGTAAGACCACCAAGTAAGACATCAAGTTATATGTTTTATTCAATAGAAGTAAATGACCAAATTGTTATTATAAGACAGCATTTTATTGGGAGGATTTTAAGACAAATCATTCCAATCAACAGTTTATATCCATTTAAATAGCATCGGCTGACGTACTACTTCAGGATCAGAGTAGTACTATTCCGCTAACTTAGAACATAGTTGCAAATAATTATTAACTATTAGAAATAGCTATAGACGTAGTTTAGTCCTAACAACAATCCCATCACAATGTCCAATGATCCCTGACACATAAAAATAAGGCGTTTTAATGAATCTTTAAATGTACAATACAGCCTTCACTTTATGTGCGCGTACCGGTGCAAAGTGCGTCATCACCTAGCCAGGCCTAGAGTATCGCATTACATTAACCACCGCGCTATCACTGTAACAGTTTCAACCATGACTCAGTATGCTGGCTCAACCAGTTATATAAACCCTTACAGAGGCACACTGTACCCCGCGTGACTTTTTGAAATAGGTCACGGTTAATCTCATAAGTCGAGACGGTTGTATAACACTCACTAGCCACCGCCCGCGGTCAATCGTTATCTGTAAATCTAAAGGCAAATGGCGCATCAAAGCTTTTCAAGTCACACACATCCCCTAGGGGAATGGGATGAACGTCAAAATAACCCTACTAGGACAGGTTAGTAATAATTCAAAGTGCCCAAAAACCCAGTTGTGAAACAGATGTTAATTCAGCAGAGTCACTCAAAGTTTCCAGAGTTACTAGAAAGCGCTCACATGCATTAGACAAAAAGAATCAGAGCACTGTAATTTGAAAATAAGTTACTCAATACTTCAATTTAATAAGTAAAAAGTCAGCTGAATTCTAATAGACGCGTCTAAGAGGTTTTCACACATGCCTCACCTTATGTCTGTTTGTGTCAAATTTAAATAATGTGTCATTCTGGTTTCAGATTGGCCATCATTTAGACCATGTTCCTCTGGAACAAGGCAGCACCATACCCTCTTCAAATCAGCCTCCTCACCTGACCTCAGATGTTCAGGCTACGCGTCTCACCTCCAAAACAACTGGTCAAGCTGCTCAGCCATTAGTGACGGTTCAGAACCGACAGACAGCCGGGCGTTACCAGCCACTCACAGTACCACAGTGTGCCCGGTACAAGCTAGCCCAGACACGGCCTTTATCGCTTTCAGCAGCGAACACGAGGGTAATCCAACAGCCCAACAGCCGGGCGACAGGCCCACGTCAATCACAACTCAACCGACCTCCGTCAGATACCCGTACACCATTAGCATCAGGAGGAGGAGCCAAGAGCCCACCTGCCGCTTCCAACCCCAGGATGACACATCTGACAACTCCATTTAGTTTAGACGTAAGATACGCCTTTTCTGCATTTTCAAAGTCCACTGCTTATGCACAACATGTAATGTATGTAGTTTCGCACGCTAATAATGACAGTATTAACAAAGAAATCTTGCATTTTTGGTTGAATGAAAATGATAAACTAAATGTAAACCTGCCGGTAAGTTATGATATGCCCGAACTATCCAATGAATTCAGAGAGAATTATAAGTATGAATCACAGATTTATGATATAATACGTGAGACTGGAAAATACAATTTCGGTGGGGGTCAACTCCCGCTAATTACGCACATAAACGTGGATCTCTGGAAATCATTAATTGACACACCAAGAGCAAATGAGGTACTGAACTTCCTGAAATACGGATTCCCCATTGGTTTGTCTTTCTCACTGCCCGCCACGGTGTCTACAAATCAATTCGCTCACCCAGAATGGGTCAACAAACCCACTTTAAATCATGCCTCAGCGAATAGACACCCAGAGCAAGTAGAGCGGCATATAAAAAACGAAAAAGAGAGACAAACACTGTTAGGGCCATTTGAGGAGGACCCTTACTCTTATACCCACATCTCCTCCCAAATGTCACGGGAAAAGAAAGGGACAACGGAGAAAAGAATCATTTCCGATTTTAAGTTTCCCCTGGGGGCCTCACTGAATTCCATGGTCAGTGAGGACGAATTTTTAGGCAGGAAGTTTAAACTTGCGCTGCCCTCCCCACTTGATCTGGCAGCACTGATAGCACTCAAAGGGCGCGGGTCTTTAGTAGCCAGCTTTGATCTGGAGAAGGCTTTTCGGCAGATAAAAACAGATCTGTCATCACTGCCTTGGGTAAATTTTAAATGGAAAGACTGCACTTACTCCGAAAATTGCCTGGTATATGGCATGAGAGATGCGATGATGATACAACAGTTAGTATCAAACACGCTGGCACATACTTTACACATAATGGGATTTGTTATTGTAATTTATTGTGATGACGGCGTTTTAGTTCTGGACAGAATCTCCGGGGAAGGGGATTTTAATCATGTGCTTCAAATCATTCAGACAATTGGTTTTAAGATCTCTCATAAGAAAACCATACAACCATCAACTTCCATAACTTGGACAGGAGTTCACTTTAATACAGAAACCATGGTTTTGTCCATACCGCAAGAAAAGATTCAACAAGCCCTGCACATAGTAAAACATTGGTTACATTTAGAGGCCGCCACGCTTATTGAGTGGCAAAGACTCAGCGGGCGTCTTCACTACGTCAGTTCCTGCTGTGCAGGCAGCAGACAATTTCTAGCGCGGATCTACGACAAGGTCGCTTTAGCAACAACAACAGGGTTTGCAAAAGTTGATGATGAAGTGCGCCTGGACCTACAATGGTTTAACAGCTTTTTACAAGTATATAACGGTAAGCACGTTATACAGAGAACAGTGCGCACTTTCCAACTAGACACAGACGCCTCTTTACAAGGTGGAGGTGCCGTCTGCGATAAACAGGGTATCACATTTCGCCTCCCGTTAAATATCACCGCACTAGCTAATTCCATTAATCAGCTGGAAGCGTACGTGATTCTTGTTTCCTTAAGACTATGGAAAGAACAGCTGCAACATTCTAATCTAACGATTAGAACTGACAGCAAAGTGACTATGGCCGCACTGCAAAGCGGCAGAGCCAAAGAACACCTACTGCGATCAATCGTCAGAGAAGTCTGGCTGATATCAGTGAACTACGATATAGACATCACTGTAGTACATCTGGCGGGGGTTTTAAATATTGTACCGGACGCCCTCAGCAGAGGAATGCTCTCGTTAAAAGATCATACGAGAATGACAAAGTTGATTAATGACTATCAACTGGAGATTATTAATCTCAGTAATCACCACATGATGCTTCCAGATGCACGGTTATGATACTGAGAAAATTGCACACCATGACCAAGGTGAATTTTCAAATTAAAACGTGTAATGCAAGCGCGACGGGTAGCCGACATAAAAAGGAGCAAAGCCTTTTAATTTTCATTTTATGAAAACGACATATGAACACCTGTCACTTCATACTCTTTCAGAAACGCAAGATGATGAAAGAAGTAAACTCCTCCCCCTCCTCCACACCCTCAGACGTACCGCGTATGCTGAAGGAACTCAGGCAAATCGGAGAGGAGCAGTAAAAGCATATATTAACAAGGCAAACGTTTTAGGTTTCAACCCCAAATACCCTACAACTGAAGACGTCAGTCTCTTCATCACATCACTGGCAAAAGAAGGTAAAACCTTCTCGACGATACAACAACATGTTAGCGCAGTGCAACATTGGCATAAGTTGAATGAGAGAGAATTCAACATCACTTCTGACTATCACTTTCATCTAGCAATGAAAGGAATTAAAAAACGACCACGTAAAATGTTAGATCAAAAGCTGCCAGTTTCACCAAATCAGTTAATTAAGATCTTACACTATGTAGAGAAATGGGAATGCGCGCCTATGTTACGGTTTGCATTTATACTCATGTTTATTTCATTTTTACGGCAGTCAAATGTAGCACCTAAATCATTAAACAAGATAGATCCCAGAAAAGAGTTAGCCTTTGGAGACATAGCCATTGATGTAAAACACGCAGTTCTCAAAATACTCGTTAAAGACACGAAAACAAGGAATGGCAAAGACCCTATAATATTTATGATTAAATCTATCCCCAGATCGCCGTTATGCCCAGTGGCTGCATACGTAGATTATATTCATTACCTCCAAAAAATTCCTTCACCTGACACGCCCCTGCTGCTGACCAAAGAACCCACATTTTTAAGAATAGTTTCACGCAATTTTTTATCCCGAAAACTTAAGGCAGCTATAAAAGGAATACAACTCAACCCATCTGAATTTTCATTGCACTCACTCAGACGGGCAGGGGCGTTGTGGGCAAAGTTAGCGGAGGTAAGCGATGACACAATCGCCTACCAGGGCACTTGGGCGCTAAATTCCATAAACACGTACATTGGCCCTTATCAATATATTTTCAGCAAAATGTCAGATGCGTGGAAATTTCTATAAATAATTAAAACACTATATATACTCCGGGTGTCACAAATAGTTAGAAACTACTATGGGCTTTTGATACTCACTAGGATAACGTTTATTTTTGTACACAATCATTGTAAAATGCATTTTTTCACTTCGTTATGAGCACACTATTTGTAACCCGGCAAATGTAAATATGTTATGTAATATCTCACACATGTACGTCAGGATTTATGATCTCGCATAAAATTGTTGACATCAGACAAGGACGGAATTGTAACATCATGTCCAGGAGCAATTGTTTAAAGACCCGTCACTATTTTATAAAACCCTAGTCAAAGGTAATGGAAGTAGTATGAGAAGTAGTATACGATGAGATTCTCGTACTACTAGGGTATAAGCGTATCGTTCCTCAAGGAGTGGGCAGCTCGGCGAACTGACCGAGGAGGTCACTATAACGATATAACCGAGCTGTCCATACTACTATGTTGAGACTGCATTTTTTAGACTTAGATATAATTTTATATAAATTGTCATGAATGTTTTTGTCCACTTGTACCCAACACTATATGACGTGCGAAGATGCTCTCAAGGTCAAGTGGACAATGAGTTAACACAAGAAATGTTTTGTTTACATGTAATTTTTATTATCTTAGAAAATAAAACTAGTTCTGAGCCAGCACACTGTGTTCATGTCACCCCTCCAAAAATACACACGCATAGCAAGACACAAAGTAGCTAACGTTGGATCTGTACGATATTAATTTCTTCTCAAGTTTAGAGTCATTTTGTGTATAAACTAGTCAGCCTGAGTGAGCTATCCTAACAGGATTATAAAGTGGAGGCTCAATACTGAACAGTTTCTCTTTAGTATCCTATATAATTTAAATACCCGTTGGTATTACAAAAAACACCTTCATGGCAATAACTAGGATGATGTCTGATGGCCCTTTTTGTAATAGAAATTTGGACATTGGCTATGTTATAAGAAATCACAACATGATACTATATAGTTCTATATATTTGTGGCGCTTTTAAGACAAGGTTGATGAATTTGCATAAACTTTCTGTTTTGCGAAGTAGATTTCGTGTCATCATTCATGGTGAATTACTTGTGAAATCGTTTGTGAAATGAAAATTACTTACCGTTCGTAGCCCGCAAACTATTTAATTTGCGTGAGCTTTGTGCCCCGGGGTATCGTTTCAGTGAATAATACACTCCTGCTAGTAGGAAGACGACTGTAAGAATCAGATACCCCCTTCCCTTGCTTCTACAAGCCATCACAAGCCTCAACCCTTAACTCGGTGTCACAAATGAGCATATAGATATAGGCACAATCTTTACATGGTGAGCAACAGCTAGCAATGATGTTAAAACTCGGTTCAGTATGGTGAATAGGGTACCTAATGTTAATATGCAGGGGATTAGTGTAACGGGAAAACCTACAAATGTGTCTCTTCTGGATAAACGGAATCAGGCGGACTAACTGGGACAAACACGCTCGATCATAAATCGGCGGGTTGCTAAGTTACTAAGGGTTACCAAACATAACAGACTTAATCTGTCCTGGGGAATATATAGTTGGAAACATATGTAGAATCTCGGGCTTAAGATAACATATAACAAGTGCTAAGTATTTGAACTTTCCTGTTTATTAAGTACAACGGTACATAATACAACTTGGGATCAGATCAAAACACTGAGTGGTGTACGGGCGGAAGTGTGCCATCTTATACCGGGCCATGCCCACGCAAGTTGCGCCGCTTACCGAGATTCAGAATGGAGAGCTCGGTCGGACAACTGGGTCACGGTCAACAGGTATTTCCACGGAAGTCGCACCTTGTCACCGGATTACCTCCAGGGATGCGGTGGTCGTTCCGTGCATCTGGCACGTATTCCGGTCACACTACGCACTCACCCAATTCAGCGTGCCAACTCGGTTGACAGTTGCCAATCACCAAGATGAGCGACTGACTCGTACTCGGATTAGTACAGGTCATCAGCCGCGCATCTTACACATATACACATGTTACGGCTAGAGAATCTCCCCAAACAAGCAAAGCAACATTTGTGGTAGATTTATTCAACATAACTCTGTAAATAACAAAATACAGGCAATTTAAAGATCATGATATTGAGCAACGCTTGGTAAAAATACAGGCTTCAAATTTAAATACTTTGTTTATAGAGAACTATTCAATTTAGGACTAAATTAATAGAGCGGCTACAAAGTGGGGGTACATGTGTTTACAAAAAATCAAGTGTTGGGTTTGTCTGTGACTATTATTGCGGGAATACGTGGTTGTATAAGAGCATTGACAAAAGGTGCACTTTGAGAAAGTCAAATTTAGTGCCAATAACCCGTCATATGCCTGGCGGCCTATACTACTTTTGGCGATAATTAATTACTAGGCACTCTTTCAAGAATACAAAATATAACAAGTTAACAATTATAACGATTATAAAGTGTAAGTAGTTAACAATCAATTCGATAATTAATGTTTCCAGTTAACGATGATTTAAGTTTAGACGGTTGCGAAATACTTATAACAACAAACGGCGTCAATTGTTATTACATGAGCTTATAGGTAGGTCACTGGGCTCGGGGTTTCTGTGAATCTAATTCTAAGCTAACTTGCATGGGCGCATTGTTTTATAAAACCTCGTAATAGATGTCTGTTTTTGAGTACATATACAATAAAAGGATTGTATGCTTCTATAATAGGTTTTTAATCATTTGTGTATACAATAGGGCAGCTTGATAAGTAGGTTATACATGTATTTGATGACGTTAGTATTTAGTAAAGCGAGGGGACACTCGGGACATTTCATAATTAATTAATCGAGCTCCATCCAAAAAGGTCCATTTCAGAACATGTGATCCGGGAACGGTTTTAACAAAACATTACGGCTATCTCATATCTAAGGTCATTTTGTTGTTCACCTTTCATTGGTCATGACCAAGACGTGTTAATTGGCTTTAACTTGATCAAGTCTTAATCCCTTCATTCAGTAAATAAATCTATCCTTTCTGCAAACAGTACTAGAACATTGTGACCTTAAATTCTTAAGACCAATATAAACAATCTCAGTGCGATGAATATTTGTGAAACAGGCAGCGCTGCATATAGGAAACCAACCATTGCATGTTGGCATCCTGGTTTTATTCACAGTAGGCGTACTCACCCAAATGCTTTTCAATGTCCCAGATCTAGATATCTATTACTATTTAGATTATATCTACAACGCTGCAATTATAGGTTGTCGTTCTAATAGAGCAGCCAGTAATCTAACGTCCACATATGGTCATGCCGTAGCCTGAAAGACGACATAATTTCTTGATGCAATCCGTCAATTTTTGGGAACAAACCCTAGGTCATCTTATAAAAAGGATTGATAGTCATGTTATTTGCTACAATTAGTAATTCCAGTCATGGGGAAGCCCTGTTTTTATAATGTGCTGCTATTAAGTCCATGCACAGAATATATCTATAAACAAATGTCACAGGAACGAGCTAGGAGTTAGTCACGTAAATGCTTTATATATAGTATTATTCCCAGGATTATATTATCATTTATCATTATCATTTATGTAATATGTCTATTCTTAAACTAATGAAACACGGTGATCAATCACAACAGGTGAGTTTTAAATCTCAACAGGTGAGTTATGAATCTCAACAGGTGAGTTATGAATCTCAACAGGTGAGTTATGAATCTCAACAGGTTAGATGATTAAGTGTCATAAGCAGTGGATTCACTAAGCATTCGGGAGCCCGGCTAATTTCCAGATCTTCTTCAGAAGGTGAGGGGGGGGGGGGGTTATCGGGTAAGTCCTTGAACGCACCTGCTCTGCACGAGGTCCGGTACTCTTCAGGCGAATAACATAAAATTTAGGGCCAATCAAGGGCCAAACCGCCAGAAGCATATACTGTACCACTACGACTCGCCTCAACCCCACTCCGCCCGGCCCTCCTGGTCTGCGTGTTTTAAATAATCGCCCCCATATTTCATCTTGTCACCGAGAGAGGTCCAGGCATCTGATGTTGTCTGAGATGTGGAGCGCTGGGAGCCAGCTCCGTCTCTCCTACCACCCGACGATCAGCTCCCGGGCTACAGATATTCCGCAATGCTCTGACGTAACACTCGCGTGCATCAGCTGCAGTAACCGGTGATTCATTAGAGCAGGGATTCATTAGAGCATTCTCAATCTAAGATTCCTCGACACAGGTACAATTCCCCTCTTTATTCAAAAATGTTACTAAGATTCAACTTACATTCACCCTGGAATTCAATAGATTTCAGCTTAAATTGAAACCAACACAAATCAATGATAAGTTCTACTATTCATCTAGATTTATATCATAAATATTTATAAACTAATTATAAAGGATTCACCGTAATATCTCGATTTTTTCAATGTTTCCATCGTATCTGCCTGATAAAACCCAAAGGTACTATGGACATGCGGGTGTGTCAGAGG
This sequence comes from Armandia brevis, assembly GCA_035585475.1. Lineage (NCBI taxonomy): Eukaryota > Metazoa > Annelida > Polychaeta > Opheliidae > Armandia > Armandia brevis. The sequence continues at coordinate 273 of JAXGGS010508922.1, read as the reverse complement.
AACATTTAACTCAGGGATGAGTCATAAATTAGGAATTTGGAGGGCCGGGCAAATATAGGGAGGGCCATAATTTTATTTTTGAATCTATAGGGAGGGTCATAATTTTTTACAGTGATATAAAGGGAGGGTCAAAATATTTTTTACAACTTTTTCGCAAACTATCTAATCGGATCCAAATTTAAAAACTGTGTAGATCAATAAACTTATGTTTTAGTACAAAACCACTTGTTGAAAGCATTGACATAATATGTATTTCATTAATCAGTGATAATG
>JAXGGS010508810.1:6780-19175 GCA_035585475.1 Armandia brevis | reverse complement strand
CGTCGCATATCTTAACAAAGAAGATCATTAAGATTTAATTATTGTTTTTCCTGTGGTTTAGGTAGTTCATCGCGTGCTCTCGCCGGCCAATGTCTTGCTGGGTTACCTCCTTAGTGCCACCAACGCCTTTTGTTCATCGACTATTGGTCTTGAAGAGATTTCTCACCCGTCAAATTCAAGTCACATCCCAGATTTGTAAGCTTGTTTTTACGCGGCAATGATTATAGGTCTGTCGGTGGTCCCCTCAGATTTACAGAAGACATCGACAGATCCGGGCTGATGCCTAAGCACACGCGTAACAGGTCGTCCCAGCCTCTGACTGTTTATTATTTACTATATAATTGTCAGTGAGCATCACCGAGGCTGTAGATCAGATAAAAAACCAGCGCTGTAACATGGTGGTGGGACAGGAGGAGAATACTATCTGTGTAACCATCAATAAGTACATTCCGCAAGCGTGTGTGGTGGTTAAGACTTCTCTCCGACCACCTCTCTTCAGCACTTCCGAGGTGCGAGGTATTGCTAGCACTTTAACGAATCGAGTAAAACGCCGCATTAAGCTGGTCTTGGGAAAAGGACATTTATTTAGCTGAAGGCACTCGAGAAAATCTCTTCGAATCGCGACCACGGTAAATAAACAGGCGTGAAAGGCAAAAAATCCAACGTGCGGATTTTCTAACCGCTTTTGTCGATACAAGGCCAAAACATTTGCATTAAACTCGCGGTGAATTGTGACAATCACAAAACGCATTCATTGGTAACTGTTTATCTCCTCCGCGCTTATAGTGTTATTAAAGAAAAGCACTTGATAGGCTATGGCGGCGCTGGGAATAACACATAAATGCTGCACAATCATCCAGCATTCATCGGGTTATCAACTCATCAAATGCAGGTATTAAGCAATCGAGCTATGATCCCTGTGGGTATCGTTCAGATAGCGGGGACACTTTCTCGTCAGGGGTGGGGGTATCTGGGTATTACGGCGGGAAGCGCTGTGCCGAGGCCGCCGCGCCGCGTCCCGTCAAGCGTAATGCCGATATACGTGTTTACGCTGTCGCGGCTTAGGGAGGCTCCTCTTCCTCCAAGTTAAACCCAGCATTCCCACACTTGCGGCCCAGTGAATGGAGCGCCGTGGAACGGATACCAGCGTGTGCAGTATATATCGGTGGGCACTTGTGCTTGTGAATCGGGAAGGAAAGGTGTCGCGCAGCGGATATATCACGGCGCAGGGAAAGTGAGAGAATTCCACCGGATGGTGTAAATGTGTCGCGGGTGATTCTCACGTAATTAACGCGGTGAGACCTGTGAGTTGTGAGTGCGTGGATTTATCGGGCGCGCTGATGGGAATATTAACAGTTATATGGCTGGGAAAACTTGCCGAGTGATTCGGTGCGTTGATAACTACCTGTATACGTAGGCGGAATGTTGTATTGTGAAGTTAGCTGAACTGTTGACGAACTGCTGAAGGCGGTCATCTGGATAGGGGTAACTATTCATTTTTATGCGCAGTCCAACTTAAGTTTTTGTATAAACGAACCATACTGATTTCAAAAGTGTCCATATTTCTTTCAGCCTGGCTTCGGCCCTGTCACATTTAGCTGTTTATGTTTGTCTGCCCCTTTCATATAGTTATGATTTATACACGTATAAATTTGCTTCTAATTTCACACAGTATGCATTCGCGACGCATATTTTTGCGATATGCCATTTTTATACGGCCCAAAGCTTTCGGATAACATTTCATAACAGCCCATGTTGAATGCGCAAGTTCAAAGCTCAGCACATTTCAAATTTCCTTTCATGGCCATGAATTATGATGCTTTGATTAAGGTTTTAGGCCCATGCGTAGGTATTCCTTTACGGCATACCATCCTGTGTATTATTAACACATATTCTCGAGTATATACACCTTTCAATGGTTAGTCTTCAGCACAATCGCAGTCTTGGGAGTTGCCTTTTAATGTATGTGACACGATTTCCTGTGTTTTGTCACCGCTTTGCAAAGCGTTATATAAAAGATCATTTTACAAAAAACGTATATCATCAGAGATGTATCTTGGGAAGATGACAATTATTTTGTCCCATTCTACTCTCTCAGTGCAACTAAGAGCTCTTCCTACATAGATGTAGTGTTGAAACACAATCATATACATATATGATATTTGAACATAAGAGCAAATATTACCTCGACATACCAAACTAAAGTGGAATTTTGACCCAAATTCATTGAAAGCAACAGAAATGTCGTTTACTTCAAGTGCCATTCTAAGTAGAGGTTACCTTGACAGTTTCTACGATTTATAAAGTCTTGGCACCTCTCATTGTTTCCACCTAGTAGAGAGATCATCACCGAGCTCCTAATTAAAATGTTACTTTTCGTAACGTGTTGATAATCCAATGCACAATGGAGGTTAGAGAGACGTTTTGTATAGAATGCAGCTCGAAGGGGATCCTTGCGTAGTATAATACTTTTGACATACATATTCAAAGCCTTGGCTGAATCTTGATACTTCTCAAGAGCTCTCTTGTGGCACAAATTAGCGAGCCCAAGTTCAGTCTCGCCTCTTAATTGGGCAGCCGGTGTAATTCCACGTGGTTACAAGCTGAAATGTGGCGGAATGCGGCCGCAGAAAAACACACAAACCACCTGTTGTGCGCTGCTTTACAAATTTAGCCCTGTTTGCCTGCATGCCGAGTTGTGATTCAGTGCGATGATTTATGAAAACCAGCGCGATGTGAGAATAGTACTAGGTGTTTACCCTGTGTTAATGGCCTCACAACAATATTTATTAATTGTGACCGAACACTTAGGATTCCTGCCGTTGTGTGGGTGCTCTATGGTATCGGCGGGCCCGCGGTTCCTTTGCCACTATTGTGCGGTGAACTCCGCGTAGAATTCGTCGGTAATTGCCCAATATATGTAACACCTGTCTAGTAATTTACCTGATTACAGTAATCCACCGGATTCTTTGATTGTGATAAAATTGTTTGCTGATTACTTTTGATGGCGCTAGTAATGCCCAACTATGTGATGGATTGTCACTTTATTCTAGCTACTGGCAGTTACTGTAATGAATGGTGTTTAGTTTAACACGGCAGGGCTATTTTTATATTTAATATGATTTTAATAAGGCTGGATATCTTGAGCAAGCGCCATTTTCAAGCCACTTTGGATCATTTTGCGTGCAAATTGGTCTCTTGATAGGCGTCTGGTCATAATCAAATGAATTGCAGGACACAGAAGGCTAATTCCTGAGGAATGGTAAAAGCAGAGTGTTCGCTTTAAAACACTCACTTCATTGATCACAATTTACGATCGTTAAAGCTGTATAAGTTGTACATATCAGCCCGAGATTTTAAATCAATATGCATCGATTGAGGAGATTTACTCGAATCTTTATGATTCCTCTCTTGCTTCTGGGTTCTGTAGCCACCGAGCTTCTAGTGCGATTTTTTTCCTCACCCCTTTGGCTCGTAAACTGACCATAGAGAGAACAGTAAAGCGGCGTGATTGTAGATTACCACATCGCGAAAATGATAAATTACCCTAAGGACGGCAGAGTCGGTAAAAAGCTAAGACACGAGCTGCTGTGGAGTTTTTCTAGCCCCTCACACGTGTGTTTTGTTGCCTCCTTCTAGCCGATTGATTCCGAACTCCGGCCGAGTGCGATTGAGTCGAAGAATTCGAACCACTTGGGCGGCGAGACCAGCTTACAAAGGCCGGAGATAAAAAATTGGTGCCTCACCCATCAAAAGAGATATTGTAAAGTGTAGCCGAAGCAGAAGGCCCGAAGATGGATGGAATTAAATTCAGGTTGGGGGCCCATGTCTTATCAAGCCTTCCGCCCCCTTTCTTTACCATCGGCTGCCCGTGAACAGAGGTGCACTTTTATACGCGCTCGGCAGTGCCAAACAAATCATGGTATGGCATGCAGGCTGAATAAATTCCATCCCTAATATGCCCCTGCCTAGGGAATATTTCTAAATGATGGTTACCTTTGGCCGAGCAGACAAATCTTCCCTCCTTGATATACTGTTGATTGTGTTAAGCGGAGACGAGATGGACCTGACTCAGGTGGGCTATAATTAGCGGAGGCTGATAGAATATCTCCTGGTTCGCTGAATGATCACGGGGCGTGTGAAGATGACACCGTAATCACAGGTGCCACGTTTGATCAATGGTCATCGCCCGGTAAGATTGCTGCGTCCAGGCGGGGGCCCGATGCGGAGGTGGTGTGATCCTATTTACTCAATGGCTGCGGCCCGCCTCTGGGGCCTGGGTGCCTTCCTGATCACCCTAAATGGGTGCATCGACCAGTCTCCACCGCACAAAGTGATTCCCTACGACGCTGCCTCAGATGTTTATCATTCCTTGTGTGGCATCTCATTCATACTAATACGATATTACACAATCACTTTCCCGCCGACTCGAAACGGAGCCTCTAGGATGCAACCTTATAACGAACGGCCTCTGTATTCAATGCTTTTATTGCCAGATATCACACCTATAGCTGGATCGCAGCCTTGAACTGGGACCCTCCACAACACCTGTTGATTTGAATACCATCAAATATTATCCTTGGGGGATCGGATTCAATCCTTGTCTTAATGAATAGGATTTTCTGGTTTCGATTGAATATGCGAATGTAAAACTACACCAACACTTGACAGCCCAATTAAACGAGAAAATAATTACAAGCCTTTCCAGTTGCATTACATACACAGAGAAATAGTCCTAAATGAATTGATGGGATTGCGTACGTATGTAGTTTTTATATAGCTGGTTGTAAAGATCTAGAAGTAGTTAGAGCACTTTAGCAAGGGCTATGCTTCGCGTATTTTCAAGCCATTCAGTGAATGCCTTTTACGCTTTTATGTTCTGTCAAGACAGTCGAGCGAGATCTCCCATGCTCTCTTGAACTTGTATGCCACCGTGACGTTTTTATTTCTCGCAGCACAGTTAAAATTCGCCGTCTTTCATGTTTTTATCACGTTGAATGAGCTAGAAGATGTTCAACTGACATTAGAGAAATTAGGATTGCCAGTGACCTCAAATTTGCCAAATTACATCTTGTCAAAACATTGATATTCAAAAGTTGTACGCATCATTTGCAAAGTGATGGGCGGAGAACCCAATATACAGAATATGATACTGAATTTAATGTATGTTCGTTGCGTACTTCATTAAAGTTATAAAGCAATATCACGGGGTAATGTTGGGCAAAAATGATGAGAGTCAAGTGGAGTTGTGACCTTCTGAGAATCGCTGATGGGTTTCCTGCGTTTTCACGGCGTCTCATGTGACTTCCACCTAGTTTTATGACAGTCATTCTCATCACCATAAAACATTGGCGCTGTGTGTTTTTATCCGTCATCTCAATCCATTGCGATATGATGCACCTGTATCTTTCTCTCCTCACGATCCTTTTGTGCGCGGCATGCGAGCCCCATCCGCTTCCTCTCCCCATCTCATGAAATGGGATTTTCTTATCAATGGACCCACATGCCTTATTGTCTGTCTGGTTCATTTTGTATCAGGGCAACGGGTTATTCACGGTTTTATGCCAGTTTAAAGCGCATGGACAGAAATCTGTGACAGTGCAACTTATTCTCCGGCATACCGTTAATTGCTCGCCGATTGTTTTGACTGTGACTGAGCTTGTAAAATAACATGCTATTTGTTTACTCTTTGTGTGGTTTATTGGGTATGCACGGCCAAGACTTAATAATAAACTAAATCATATGATCTGCATAAATATAGCAATTTACCCTGCACGCCTACTTTCCGACTGGGCTTTAATGGCGGCCCACCTATAGATAGGAGCTTTTATGGCAACTTTTTTGTGATTGACAGGATGTGGTTTTGCGATTTTATGCCTGAAATATGGATTTACCTCTGTTCCGTTGTAACTATCCCATTACTGTTTAACAAAGCTAATATCGGGTCTACTAGCTGGGTGGTCAGGATTGTCAGCAGGATCTTGATGTAGCGAACAATACACTCAGGTAACAGTTATGAGGGGTAATTGGGTTATTTATTTCACAGTTGGAGATTTTCATATAAATCGCCGGAGTTTGTCACGTTGTATTGAGACTGAGTCGGAGTGCCTGAGAGATGTCGGTAATTAAATACCCCCAGCATCTACCTACCGGCATCGGATTCCACAGCCTAACACCGTGAGATGCAGAAATGTGATAAATAATCTACCGACATATTTCTGTTCGTGTATATTAAATACATCCCTGCTGGGTTTGCCGGACATAGATTCCACGTGTATTATTCAGTAGGCAGAACGCCTCATTACTTCAAGTCTAAGCAGCATTCAGCGTGTAACCACCTCTCATCTGTACCATGTTTATACCTAACTAGATGACCTCTGTCACCTTCAACCTAACCAGCGGCCCCGCGACAAGTTTTTTATGATTTACCTTTTCTATCGGGAATAATTTCTACGTATGAAATTGCCTCACGGCTGATTGAAACGTGTCCTGCACGTTCGGGTCCTTGAGTTACGATTTTCAATAGAGAAAAGTGTCTAATCTAGTCGTCGCTTTTAAGCTCTCGAGGCGCTGGAGTTTGCTAATGTAACTGAATGCGTGGTAAACTATTTTATTTCACTTACCAGTGAGAGCATAATCCAAGAATACAAATTCACTGCGGCCGAGATATATATGTCGTAAAGGAGGAAGACGTGTTTGTTAGGAGGGGGTGCTGGGAATGGTAAATACATTTCTTTGTTCGGAATCTACAACAAACATCATAAATATATCTATGATTAATAACATTCATTGTCGAGAAAATTTCCCTTTCGAATTTTTCACCTGCATGTGTTTACACACAACACTTTTAACGTAGCTAGCCTGATCTCGTAGTCAGTCGTGTCGACAACTTTCACAGCTTCTGGTATCTCTTTGAGTGAAACCCCGCAGGACGACACGTCAAACATTTTAATTAGTAATAACCACAACCAATTTACCTTTGTCGACAACGTCACAGCCAATATGCATCAGACACCCCTGGGTAGCGAGAATAAAAGAGTAATTAGTCTGATGTAATAGCTGTGAAGATTATAGTAAGCTCCAGTTAAGTGTGTGTCGGCTATTGAGGCTTCATCCCTGATGGGCTTAAGGTGCACGAGGGTATAAAATACACTGTTGGCAGGATGCATGCAGTGGTGAATTTCTTTCCAAAGTCTTTTGTATTCACTTTGTCTGCTACAATGTTTTTCCAAACCGCGAGCCCATCATCACCACATTAAAGGCGCGCGGTAGTGTATCTCCATAGAACGTGGGAAGTTGACCTCGCGGCTGATGGCTATGCGCCTCTTTTGTTGGATAAAGCACACAGCGGTATTATATTGACCTGACACGCACACACCCACTCGCGACTTCTGTATTACCCGGTAACTCGGGGTTGTAATGATTTAAAATTCGCCAATTTTACTTCACTTAAATTGGTCAGTAGAGCATGAGTGGAGACTGCCTGTGGTCACCAGACATTCCTCAGCCATGAGTGGACTCGAGGAAAATGCCGTTTCCGACCATGGCGGACATTTGTCATCTAATTAATGATCCTAATAAAGGAGGCCTCGACAAGTGGAACATTTTTGCACAGGTGCACATTTTTGCCTTGTTTAAGTGAACAATAACAAGCCCTTTGGCTATATAATCGCCGTCCTTTTTATTCACCGCTGCCGCCATCTCAGATTGTGCGCCCTTGTATATGATTGAAAAACATGGGGTGTCCCGGACGCGTATGACCCCGCCGTTCCCCGTGGCACCCATTGGCATCTCATCTCACATCCCTCGGAGGCAAACTGCTCATGGTCAGTGTCACTTGTTTGAGGCGCATTACTCCCACTGATATAGAAATAAGTTTCTATAGTGACGGCTGGAGTGTCGCCAGAGCAGCGGGCATTAGGGCCGTCACAAACATTGCCTCCATCATTTGTCAAGTTATCATTGGAAGCCGATTTGACCGAAGCTTGGTTGGCGTCTGACAGCTCTTGATGGAAAGATCCCTGAACCCCGAGTAAGAGGGATTAATAGCAGGATGGCCGGACGACTGCGTGCGTCTCTATCTTGCGTCAGGTCTTTATTGCCTTTCTCCCCGCCTGCCAAACGAATCTGATCGCGCCAGCATCCACTGTCCTCCGTGGTAAGAGTTGCTTATTGCTTTGTTTAAGGTTCGTAACTCGGGAGCCTCCCTGGCTCCTGCGACTGTCACCTACCACAATGCAGTCCGGCTGATTATACAATAGCTTGAGCCTAGACTTATAGCTATCTCTTTCATTTCACGCCACATAATGCGTCGCTTTCAGCCGAATCAAAGCCTGTACAGGCATGTGATCAGGGGGAATGAAGCCTCAAATGCATTTCTCATCTGACTCTGTCATTGCTTAATGTATCATTCATACAACCTCATCCGCTATTCAGTTTCAGTTCCTTACAATCTTTTGGTGTCAACTCAACGTATTTTTTGCCTCTTTCAGACGTGCGGCTATTGATGAAGACGGAGAGAAGGTGGACAAGTGACTGGATTTGAGACCTGAGCGCTCGGATTATATGCCCACAACTAACTCTAACAAGGAGAAAACACAAAAGGCGCTGAGGGCACAGGAGCATTCTGTATCCCTGCCATGCGCGTTCTGAGCAGGACAGCGGGAATTAGATGCAATTTAGGCAACATGCAAATTGGTGACTCAGCCACCCAGCCTCTCAGTGCCCCGTGCTTCCGCGACCGCCGCCAATTTCAGCGAATTCCGCCCCTGTCTGCTTCATCTCCATAACTACAAGCCGGTGCCGCCATCAACCGCCGCGCCGGAGATGACTACCGGGCAGAGGAGGACCCATCACGACGACATTAAGGGACCCTGGCGCTTTCTGGAGTGAGTTGACACACTCGGACAAGTGGCAGATCGTCTCCTGGCGTCTCCTGCACAGCGAGTCGCGCCCTCGTAGCGGACACGTGCTAGACCGGGACGTCCGCTGATCATCCCATCTCGTGTGTACATCGCTTAGTAACCGGCCGCCTTGTCTTCAAGAAAATCCTGTTTAAGTTTGGAATTTAGCAAATCGCCTCATCAAACAGTGACCACAAAAAGACATGAACCGGACTAAATCACCTGAATGGGTTTCAACAATGCTGACATGCAATCGCTGCTGGAGACTCATTAAGGTTGTGAAGTAGCGGCTGTATACAGCACACCATCACGTTTGCGTGTGAGCAAGAAATACAAGGACGACCATATTCCGGCAGTAACCACCTCAACTTCGCACACAAATTGTACAGAAATTCATAGTAATTGTCGTCCAACCTTGAACCGCACTGAACTGTGGGATTATTGTCATGCATGACTTTTAACACGAGCGCCGGACATATCGGGTGATTTATTCATACCGGGATAGCAAAACGCTTTCATGGAATATTCAGAGCATCTAAATTAGCATCACGATGGAGGAACCGACCGAGAAAGGAGGGCAGGTTTTGCCCTACACTCTATGTGCCTTTACGGGCGCTGGAGTGATGTTCAACTTGATTCTTCTGGTGTGGCACTGCATAAAGTTTAAACCGCAAAAGTCGAACAAGTACATCAAGTACGGGCTGGCTTTCCTGTACTTTGCCTACATCTGCGTCGGCATTTCAGTTTCCCTACTAATCCTCTACAAGGATTTAGGGTCGCAGTGGTTGTGTAAATTTGGAGGCTTCATGGTTCTGTTCGCGTCCCAGGAGTGCCTTTGGATGCTCGCTGCCTGCTGTGTGCTGTCGTTGCTATGGCAGAGGACACAGTTTCCTTGGAAACCACAGGCCTATGGAGTAAAAGAACACCACAAGTGGGGCCTGCCTATATTTGTTCTGGCGATGGTTCTAAAGCTTGTTATTTTAGCGATCGTATCGTTTCTCCCCTTTTTAAATGTGCCCTTCTTTGACTCGAGCACGGACTTCTACTTCCTATGCACCCCATTAAGAGTTCCGCAGGAAAAAGGCTGGGTGTATTCAACGGTGCTCATGTCACTAAACTGGGTGGCTTTGTTAATCGCCCTCTGCGCCATTACCAGCAGCATATACCTCTCAAAGAAGCACGCCAGAAACATTGGTCTCACTGCCGACCCCGCACACAGAAAGCCGTGGACCCTGGACATGGTGTTCTGCAGCAGGGGCGTGAAGCAGTACACCTTGCGACTACACGCCGTGCTCAGTTTTAACATTCTCTGCTGGCTCATCATCCTGCTGGTGGCGAGCATCGCCTTCTTCTCGGGGGGCTCGGCGATCAGGGAGGACCACGTGCGCTGGACCCTCGGCTTCGGCATGAGCTGCACGGTGATGCTACACCCCATCGTTTTCGTCATCTTCCTGCTGATCAGCGAGAGGAAAGGCCTGTTCCCGAAGCCGCTGAGCCCCTGTCAGCGCGGTGACGACCACAAGACGGATAACTGGCACACCGAGTGTCCCCGTAACCTGCTGGCGCTGAGCAAACTTGACGATTCCACCGGACAGGTACGTTCACACAATTCACACAATCAAATACACATTCCCCGTGTAGCTTCACACATACCAGCGCGATGTTGATTTAAACCATTATCAACTTCAAAGCCGCTTGCTGTTCGCATAACAACACCTATTCACATTTGACATGCCTGTTGTTCGAATGCGCTGCGCCACTGGAAGTTTTCCAGAACCAGCCCTCTCCACGCTATAACAATAGTCACAATAGATATGCAGGCAACCCAGTAAATATAAGTATGTATGTTAGATAACAGGCGCATATATCAAATTCACATCGCCTTAGGGGAGGCACTGGGGACCGATAAAGAATTTACGCTATTCATCCGCTAGAAAATGATGAATTGGACAGTTAATTTGATGAGACAATCATGAGAGAAGCTTTCAATTTTTGATAGGTCAGATCCTTTGATGTTTTAAGTGATAAAGTTTATCAGACAACATAACAACCCATTTAAGTTGTCCCCTGTCATTTAACGACAGTCTTTAAAAGGCCGGGCAATGATGTAATGCCTTATATATATTGTGACGTACAGACCTATTCGTACTTAAACAGCTTTGAATCTATTCTTGTGCATACTTCGGCAGGGGATGTTTTCTGACGCATTAGATTTTAGAGTAAATAGATACAACGCGACCTTTGTACATGTATCATATCAAATGTATTCACGGGAGGTCCTGTTTTCTTTCTTGTCCAGTTTGTCCAACTTGCCTGTGCTTTATTTGCCCAGATACATGAGATATATACCAATGAATGTAGGTTTGTATGCTACAGACATAAAAGTTCAGGTATATCAAAGACATAACCCATTAACCCGCATTTGACTCATATTCAACGCATTTACCATTGTAATTCTGTCAATTTGCTTTAAGTTCTGACTAGTGCCGTCCATAGATCCGTTGTTTGCCTTTCACACTGCATTACTTCCATGAATCTCCCGGCCTCCATGTTCCTTTTTAACCTTCAATAAACGCATATCAAATTTACCAATTTAATCAAGTTACAGTTTTATTGGCAGAGTAGCAACGGATAATGGTAATTTCATCCACAGTATATGCCAAACCCTTCTCTTTGATTAGTACATGTGTGTTGTATTTGCCAGTTCGTCTTCAGCCTAATGAAGTGACGACCTCGAACATCGAGGGAATTTTAAAAAGATCACATTCGGTCAATAAACTTACATGGCCAGCATGTATCATTGAAATGTAACCAAGGTCCGCGGTCGCCGGGTTAATGTAGAAAAAGATATGAGTAATTGGACGTTGATTTTTTGTCGCGATACATCGCTGACCTTCTCCTCTCCCCTCTAATATTTGCGGGGAGATTTGACATAGCTGGTGTTGACCTATGGCTGGAACTCCGCCATTTGTCACAATGGAACGTGAAAGGAGAACAAACAGCAGCACAAGAGTCACCGCAAATCATTCCTTTTTTGCTTCATTTTACCCGCAATCCGACGAGATTTGGCCAATATCACAAGATTTGTCTCTGTAAATTGAATAGGAGCGTATCCGATGGGCGGACAGCTCGGCGGGGGACAATGAAAGTTTTCAGATTCTTGTCCTATTCAGTTCGCTCTGAACTATGCCATTCTCGCTTATCTTATCCGCGCCAAATGAAAATCCAAACCCGTCAAAGATCTGGCATCTTTCACGAGGGTCCTGAACCCAAGCGTTTGTTGTGCCCTTGAAAATTGATTGTTGGTTCTACGTTCAGTCAACGTCTAGATCTTGCATTCCAACCCGAAAGAAAATCCGCTTTAAACTTAATCTGAAAGGGTGGACATGTACTGTAATCAGACGCGCAAACAAATCATTTACAACTATCAATCAAACGAGTTAGGTGTATTTGTAACCAATCAAGCGGAAATTTCGTGTTCCATATTCTGAA
>JAXGGS010508699.1:0-11082 GCA_035585475.1 Armandia brevis | reverse complement strand
AGGATAGGGGGAGAAGCCGAGAGGAGGAGAGGGGGAGAAGCCGAGAGGGGGAGAGGGGGAGAGGGGGAGAAGCCGAGAGGAGGAGAGGGGGAGAAGCCGAGAGGAGGAGAATACATCCATGTTTAATAACATTGACTTTTCCTACTCTGTCTGATAGTTTTATTTATTTTTAAATTGTAAATTCCATTTAAACAACCTACAAAATAATATACTAAAGTACATTGGCCATCAATCAAATATTCTACCTTAGGTTTACATGATAACATTCTTCAACAGGCAAATTTAAGCCCTTCTTTTACAAATGTTTGAAGCACATGAACATTAAATCGAATTGCAAATTAAGAACTAACATAATATAATTATAACCTTTCATCGTTTATAGGTTAACCGTTTAGTTAGCAACATTGGCGTGCCCATTCCAAGTCAATATTCCTCATATGATACTGCCTAGCTCTCAAGGAGCAGGTGCTAACATGATAGAATTCCATTGCTAGGTCGATCTTTTCATGTGGGAAAGAAAGAGTTTGCCCAACAGTGTTGTACTCGATCCCTATCCAAACTATTCATGTTGATCGTCTGCAAGTCTTGTAATGTGATGGATTAAAACCCTCAAAAAATATGGACTGTAATTACCAACTTGTCAATGGACATTTTGGTAAATTTCCTGAATATGTATGGGGGATTCAGTCATTTTTATTATAGTATTATGAAAGTACAAATACATAAACCGCGCTTGTTGGATAATTTTATAGTCGTTCATTTGAAGTTAAGACTAACTATTTAGTCATCAGCGCTCTATGCTTATGAGATTTATAAAAAAGGATTTTGCCTCCTATCTGAAATTATTTCTGACCGACAACAAGGTGTACCAGTGCCGACATTGATTGCATATCCATTGTTGATTAACAATATGATACTAAAAGCACAAGGCAGCCAGAGGACCGTGACCCAGTATATGTGTATGGTCACTTGTATCTAAGGTCCCAGTCCCAGGATAAGGTCATATGTAGTCATTAGCAGTGGATAATTGATCTGCCTTGGCACCTCCAGCCATTATCTCAGAACAAGATTACTAATACAGCCTCTTTCTTGAGCAATGCTTTGCGCCTAAAATTGCAGCTCACTGACAGATCCCCTTACTATAATTGCACGAACATATTGAGCTTGTGATGAAAATGTGTTTCGCTGTTTAATTAGTGCAGTTAAAGGACACCCATGGGGGCTGCACTTCTCAACAAACATAAAACAAGTTTCCCTGCGGATTTAACAGCACTTTTAAGTGCAATGCAGGGGTTCGTTGAATCTGAGAGATGTGACAGATCCCGTATATGTTTTATAACACTATGGGCTGAATAACAGCTGTTTAGTTTGGGAGTTATATTTTTGCGAATTGTGAACAATTCAATTTTTCGATCATTTTAATGCGGAATATTACACTGGTGCATTCCACCAATTGTGTTAGCTTTGTTCGCTCTGCCCTCAAGTACTGCTATAAAACACTTATATGTATCAAAGCACCCTCAATATTGTTCCTCTACGGCCGCTCAGCTCTTTATCTTGCGTAGCTGAGGAATCACACAGAGGGCGCACCCGGGTGGGCTTCACCGCAACGCATGCTGCAGTTTTCTGAGTTGGATGACTTGCAGATGGCTCGGGATTCACTACTTATATCTAATCCTTTTAATATGCATGGGATTCACCAGGAAGCGCTTATAAAATGTGTCTATTTATTGACAAGCAGGATAGTTTATATCCCAGTAATCCTTTAGGACCGGTGTCATACTTTAAGTATGTATGATAAATAGTACAACATGGAGCAATATATCATATGCTGTATAATATTATTTTTGTAAATATAGTATGACACTCAAAATACAACTTAAAGTTATTTGATACCTGTGAAAAAAGAATCACAATCATGGCGTTCTAGTCTAAATGGATGTAGTATCCCAATGCTTCGACATATTTTCAAACGAACCAGAAAACATTAGTCTTTTAGTGCAATAGTACTGTCAGTTAACACGGCATATTTTGATCGTAACTTGATACGAAATGTTCAATTCTATGTAATTTTGTATAACGAAAGATCCAAGAACGGTTATATAAACAACAATACAATTATGCGCGGTTGTCAAAAAGATCCAACTTCATAGCTACTGATTTATGAAACAGTGATAGATATTGTTATAAACTGATTCGTTTTATAAGCTATTCGGCATTTTTTGCAAAGTGTATCTTGTACATACACAAATGAGTATGATGAATTATCTTGATTACATCTTATCTGAAAATCTTGGAATAAACGTCCATTTGTACGAGGTCCTAGTATGTCTCCGAAAATACTTACATAGAAATAAATAGGTGAATATATTAGCTGATGTATCAATCATAAGCCAACAATCCGGAAGTTTAATTATAGCTGATACATATCCCAATGAAAGGGTCCACAAGTAATATACAGAAAAGTCTCTCTATCCAAGGATCAGTTATCACTTCTGTTCCTGTCTCTCGCACACGAAACCTGGGGAGAGTGTTCCACAGGGCACATCATTCCAGCCAGAAACAGTCGTCATTTCGAGACAGGTCTCAACCCTTCCGTGCGCACCTTGTTGTTAGGTTCACCTACATAAACAAGCTAACATGGTAATATCGAAACATGCTGACCAAACTCTAAGATGGTTCAATTGTCTAAATCACATAAAGTTTATCATGAATGAAGAGTGCATCTTTTTATTATTAATATTAGTAATGGAAAGTTTTAAAGATCACCTTTCTGCCACCGCTTAGATCGAGTTGCAATCGATCATCTCTTTTCTGTCATCATTGTCGAGCCAATACCAAATATCACCTGTCCTCTTAGAGCTCATCCAAATGGTGTTGACGACGGACTGACCTGGGAAGTGTAATTTGATCCGAACTAAATAAACAGGGAATCAATATCATATCAAATATTGTATGTGATTTCCCCGGGGCAAGATACATTTGGTCAGATTTGACAATGGCATATGCCTATCTAATCTATCTGCCAACATGTTTGTCAATCCGCAACTTTCTTCTAGGTCAGCTATGTTAAGTTTTTTTGCAACAAGGCCTGTGCGCAGGCGTTCGACAATAAAATTGTATATATACATAATGTAATATCATATGGTCATATCAGAATCTAGTATGTGGGTTAACTGTCGGGATGACAAATAATGAATTTTAGTTAACAGTCGGGATTATAACAATAACATACTAACACCAAGTCTGTTCAATTCATATAAATCGATTCAAGTAGCAATAACGCAGTTCATACGCCTACCCAGGCAACACATTCTGAGGATAATCAAACCAACACACATATTTATATGCTTAGAAAATAATTGATGTTAGACGAATTACAATGACCAAAACTCGCGATTTAAGTCAAACAGAGGCGTCCGGCTTGAATCCACTAACCTGCTGTAAATTCGTTGGTTTCACTGGATGTGATAGTTGGGGCCATATAAATGTATACATGGTCACAATATGGCGCCGACGCCAAATCTTAAGAACATCAGGTATCTGTATCATGCATCTCCAGGATAGGAGAAAAAGATGACGGATACTTTTTGATACTTCTGTATGGTCTCTTGTAACGAAACAATGCCCTGTTTGCTACCGACAACTACTTGAATGTGCACATTGATGAAAAGCGTGATACCATTAACCAGGAGGTATATCTTTAATGACATTTTTGGTTTGTATATACACTTACCGATGATATCTTCTTTGCTTTTGTCCATGTTAGTTTATTATTAGAAACCCAGACACACTGATTCTTGTTAACCATTATCCATTGGTACCCATGACAACCCGGTCCTTATAATGAATCAGTTCTTACATGAAATGATAGGTGCTTAGTTGTCATAATGTGTTTAGTGAAATCGAAGGAGTTGTACCTTCATCGACACAAATGAAAAAATGTCGTTTGGTTTCGCAGGATGCGTCGTTCCAACCTCCTATGTAAACTTCGATACTCGACTCCTTGCCTTTCCGATTGTTTGGCTCCCCTAATCAAAATAATTGGATTTTTAAAACCCATCTAGATAATATACCAAATTCGAGCAAGGATGCTCGAAGTACACATGAGTAATGCGTGTAATTTAGAACAGACAATGTGCAATGTCACGCTGACTGACTGCCGATATCTTACCAGGCATCCAATCTTTAAATGGTAAGCCCCTAGTGTTGTGCCCATCTGGCCAAATGAATATTTTACTTTTACCCTCCTTCTTACCACCCACTCTTGCAGATGTAAGTCCGGCCTTTAGTATTTCACCTGAAGACAGGTAGCAGGCACTTGCAACTTAGAAATTACTTAATTATTTTAGAACATAGACAGAAAGTCAATAAATTGTATACCAAATCTAATAACTCATGCTGTGAAAAGTATATATATATACTAACCCTCGATGTGACTGATTTGATCTGGATTTCTTATTGGCATTAGACTTCCCCGAAAGATAAAACATACTTGTTCCGCTACAATACAGTCAGTTTCCTCTGGAATGACTAAGTATTCTTTGTCATGGAATGTTGACCAACTTGAGCTCTGATACTTAGTTCCTGGAAGATAAATTTGCTACAAAGTGGAAAGTATTCTGACAGTAGATTTTGCTTGATTTAATGTGTGTTTGGGATAGCCCAAGTGGTAGTACCAATTAAAATTGCTCTCGATGCAGTGGGTGATGTTCCTACATGGGTGGGTCCTCTTGCTATTTTTACCAATTTCTCAGCTGTTGATTTTTCAATACGCTTCACACCTTTAGAGATAAACCATAACAATATTACCTGGCCATTATTATTATAATATTGTATTTGAATATATCATATTATACATAATTTGTCTGTGCTATCCTACTGGTCTTTTTTGTTTTGGTTGTTATTCGCAGCAAGGGCTGTGTCCTCCCTTGAAACATTATGTAAATAAGGTATGTGCTAATCCAAGTTGTAGGCAGGTTTGCACTTTATGCGGTCAGATTAAGTCAAACACATTTGAATGAAATGTATTCAGTATTCTGTTTCCAATCATATGTTCATAACAACCAACTTACCTTTGCAACATTCTTCAAATGTTTTGAAAAAGGATTGAAATATAAAATGATTAATATTTAGCTATCCGACCAACAAACACCTAGAATATCATAATGTTGATTGAATCCCTCCAATTTGTAAATCATGGGGCATGAAAGTGTTAGCCCACAAACTATACTTACAAATTAACATGTAATGTACGAAAAATAATGCTTAAGGGGATACAAATTTAAGTCCAGTCAATCTGGATGGCTGAATACTCTATCCTTCTTAATAAAGGAGGACATCACACGCCCGAGATAGTGATTAGCAATATTAAAATTTCATGACATACCATCCCTGTTGAGCAAAGATGTAGGCTTCTTTGTACGAAGTTGTTGGAAAATGTCTTTCCGAATTAGATGGATGAGATATCTCTTTTGGTCTTTTATATTCGGAGTTGAGGGAACACTGTCGTCGAAATCTGCAACCAATATAGTCAAGGCAAACCAGATGAGTCCGATACCAATTGCAGAGAAAGATAGTCCAAACAAATAGCAAAAGCAGGCAGATGTTTTCTGGCTAGTCATAGTTCAGTTCTCTATGACCACTTTATGATTCTAATTGCGGATAATATCCCACAAAAAAACAACGCTAACAGAACCGATTTGCACGACTGTGCATCGATCTATCATATAGATTACCAACACATATGGCGGCTGATTTGATTATGCCTACGCAAAGCGTTTAGAAAATGTTATTTAATAAGATCTAGTTAAAAAGGTTAACCAAAATAATAAAATATGATTGTTAATCGGATACAAAATTATCCTGTTTTAGAAAGTGTGTTGATGTCAGCATGCTATTGAATTTTATACATTTCCTGTTAGTATTCCATTTAAGCATGACATGCTCAACCCAATATACACTTACCGGCTCAAGTAGCTTTGTTTCCCCTCTGGTTTAACAGTTCCACTTACGGCGGCAATCCTTTTTTTATATCTATGTTCACTTATTTGTAGACAGCTTTGACATCATTAATACTGAAAAGTGATTCAACAAACTAAAGAAACATTTCATAAATTAGGTGTCGAAAAATGTTAACTATACTTCTCGTTTGTCTTATACAAAAATAGTTTGTTTTACAGACATATAAAACATAATTTATCAATGCTCTTGTTTCGATATTTTTATATGAAAAAGTTATATATTAATTTACAGGAAAATGCTTGAAAGGTCATTGACATACATACCGCCATGTATGGGGTGGATTGTTCAGCTTAGTCTATTAAGTAGCCTTATCATCAAGTAGTTTCAGAAACATTCTCAACTACTCATCCTGACCCTTGACTTAAGGTATGGTTGGAGATATTGCCGGGATGCAATGCCATCAATAGCAAAATAAAATTTGATCAATATAACTTCATCAATGTTTGATAACAATCCTACAGCTTTACTTATTCATTTATTTTTAATTTAAATTTTAACCAGCATTTAATCAACCTACTTCGAATTCATATATCAAATATATTACAATAAGTTCACATTTTAACATTTGTGTGGCGAAATTGAGCCCTAATTTTATGAATGGGTGATGATAATGAATACGAAATCGAATTGCAAAATAAAATCTTACCTCATATAATTAATACTTCTCATCGTTTTTTGTTTATCCTGTAACTTCTTGAACCATCCTAGATTTAAACGCATTTCGGCAGTTACCTAAATGGCGTGCCCATTCCGAGTCATGGACTCTTCATAGAATAATGCCCATCTTCCAAGGAGCATTATATAATAATAAGTCGGCACAACCTTGTTGTACTCCATCCCTATCCAAGCCATCTCTGCTGACCGATAGAGGGCGTGCTGGTCTCGCGTCACCACCACCTCCGCTCGCTAGAGGGACGCACGTGGTCCATTAATATCGCCGACCTTCATATCCGCCTGAAGACTGCGGTGAGAAGTCACAGCGCCCTCTGGCGTGCAGCTTATCAGTTCCCCACTGTGAGGTAGCTGAGAAAGAAGTCGCTGTATCAGTATCTGCTCTCGCATTACCGGAACGGACATAGCTGCTCGGAAGTGCTGGCCTCACTTTTACATCTGTGCGCATTCGTGACTCACGGATTTCTCACACGAGTCGGAGCACCCGGAGTTCTTCACCGAGGTCAAATACATGTTTTCCTCCTGCCTGGCGTGTTACCAGTACAAGGAGGAGCAGACGCTCGGCGATTTCATCCTGTTTCTCTTCTCTTTCATGGACAAGAACCAGCGCGGCACTATGGCCGGGGAGCTGGAGATAGACGCCGTATTAGAGAGCAGCAATTCGCCGAGCGAAGGGGAGCCGGACACGTACAAGTACGTGAAACAGGTTCATACACTACTCACAACCTGCCTGACCATGAGATAAACCTGTTTACTACTCAAACGCAATCTCATCCTCCAGAATCGTAGAGTTGTAATAAGGACCCCAAAGTACCACGTGGTTAGCGCAGAATCGTATTGGATCTCAGAGGAGAAAGAACAAACTCTGAAAGAAACATACCCTGCTAGTGCCACCCAATCTCCCATACTTGATTTAATAGAAGCGAATCTTTTGCTTCCCAAATTACTTTATAAGGATATAGCGAGAGTTGAGTTTTTAAATTGTTTTTTTTTATCCAAAATGTGGATTGAAGCTGAAGCTTAGTAACTTAATATGATATAAATGCATATGCTATAAAATGACTTTGAAACAAGATAAAATTGTTCCTTTCAGGGTGTTTTTTTTACTATCTATTGATCTTAGTTTATTCCGACGACAGGAGATCACTTCACAACGATGCCTCAGAGTACAAATCAAAACCTAATAAATAGTAGATTTATTTTGATCGGAAATGTGTTATTTCGAGATTGATGGTCTACATTAAACTGTCAATCACCCAATTGTCGTCAATGTATAAAAATGTTTATCAATAACAAATAATTGGTTATAAAGTGTTGATAAATATTGGCTGGTTTTCCGCCTGCGGTCGTTGTCGTTTCTCACCGTATCTTCCATGTTAGCACAATAACAATGTTCTTCATTTACTGAGAAATCTGACCGCCTGGGTTGTGAAAACGTTTGCCCAAGCTCTGGCTTTCCTCATATCCGATATCGGGGGCCTTCAACCACCATATAATTATAAATTTAATTATCTTGCAGAAAAAAACATATTTCTGTATGAAATATCACGCAATTCTAATCAATCCAGAATTGATAATAATTTTCTACAACACCTCCTATCAGAATGACATTTGAGGACAATACGACCCCGGTAAGTTAAGGATGACTTTGCCAGCAGAAGCAGTTTTACCTTTCTATAGATTAAAGCTGATAACATAAGCGGATAAGCATATTTCAAAACTGATGAAACTGATATAACTTTATACTTTTACCTGTTCCCCTTTATAGTAAAAGCTGCCAGAACATTTCCAGAAGAGGGAATATCCAGCAGAAGAGATCACTGAAGGCCCCTGTATTATGGACCAATAGTAGACTACCGTTGTTTGTTTGAGGTGACTTTAATCAGTAACTGTACATATTCATCCATTTCCAGAAAAAAAGCAGAACAACTGGCAATAACTTGCTCTGTTATTGAAATTGTTCTCTAAACTAGTGTGTAGTGAGCAGACAGGATTAGAGGTGTACCAAGTAATACATATGATGGCTCAAGTTTCCATTGACTTTATTACCTGGTTAAGTTAAATCTACCCATGTATTGCATATTGATGAAAATCTGAGAATGCATCTAATCATAAATTGTGCTTCATCCACCTTGTCTATAAATTTATCTTTATTAGCAGTTCTATGGTCGGCGATTATTCCCACGCCAATGCTGAGAGCTCTAGATACTTCACACGTCATTATAAAAGGATATTATCTTTAACATTGACCACTATACAGACTGATAGCTGTATGTTAAGACTGGTCACACTTTATCTAATTGAAATATGCGGCATGGGTATAGACGGAAGTTAGTAGCGATGATGGTAACAGGGTTTACCTTGTTACTGGTAGTTCTACAACAAACGCTCAATTCTGCTAATAATAAATCGCCTTATTTGTACACGCAATTCTATTCAAGATATAAGACCACGTATCACATCTCGCGAATAGGCACGTCCATAACGAGCATGCATCTTCATGAAAACATCAGGTATGTTTTCAAAACTATTTTATATAGTATCAGTATGGGAAATAGGGTTCATTTTTTAATTTATATTCATCTTTGAATCGCAATTTGACTTGGCACCAAAGTTAAAAAAATATCATCATACGTGAGTAACATTGATTTAATTTGACAACAAATGTCCACCTGATTACTCTCAGTTTTAGATGCTAATCACTTGTAAAGGTATTTTGTTATTAATTGGCCCTACTGATTATGTCAAGTTAAAGTAAAAGTTATCGTCTGAATCAAGACGGCTACAATATACATCTTTTATAGAAAATATGATGATTTGTCTGAAGGCTTTAATGATACAATTAAAGTAAGGGATCCATACTAATCAAACTTTTAAATTTCTTGCACATCTACCACCACTTCCAGATTAAACTGGGAAATCACTTATATCAGTTATGCAATGATGGCCAAAACTACTCCTGGAAATGAAGACACCTCTGAAATCAGATATGCAGTTTTGGCCGAAAGTACTCCTGGAAATGAAGAAACTTCTGAAATCAGACATACATCCGTGGCCAAAACGAGTCCTGGGAAAGAAGTTATCAGAGGTAAGAACTAATGATAATGCTGATTGTGCAGATGACATCATGTAAAATCTAGATCATGTAGTTTTTAATCTGGCAAGGCTAATGTCACAGAATTGAGAGGGAATTGCAATAGACTGTATTGGCATAAAGTACTATCATAAAACACCTTCTGATCGTTGATGAATGTGACAAGTATTTGCTGCCCCGTGGGTTGCGAATTGAACAGGCCCACAGATTTCATTTGATATACTCTCCTACTTATGGATCAACTACATATAAGTCTGCGCAATATGTCGAAATTTTAAAGACACATCAATCAAATCATAGTGATATATCATACTGAATATTGTATCTGAGTGTGTAATAATGGCCTTCGATGATATACTCACATCTAGGATGGCGGAGATTTGCTGATCGCTTACTGAATGCATTTGCGATATATCGTGGCACATTCGATCAAGCCAGGAAAATTTGTCAGGCGCAGGGTGCTGATTTGGTAAAAGTTGATTCTTATGACCTAGTGCGTTTCATATATGCAAATTATGTAAGTTTTCCAGGGTCTGGATTTTGTGTTTAATCGAGAAACTATTGAGAAGGATTATTACTGAAAATTGATTGCCCTTCCATCATCAGGTATTGCATCAGATCTGCTTTATTGGTGTTCGCAAAATAAATGAACGTTGGTCTTACTTAGATGGAACACCAGTCAGTTATACAGACTGGAGAAGTGAAGTATTTCTGATGAGTTTGTTGCCAATTTGGTCAATTCTATTCACTTGAGCATTTGATTGTTTATCGACAGAAAATATCATGTTTCCAGAAAGTACCAATGAGCCACGAGGTGACGGGGATTGCGTCTTGCTCCACAGGAGATGGTGGAATGATATCCCATGCGCACAGCCTTTGCCTTTTTTAATCCCTATTGTCTGCGAAAAAAGTCTAGCTGATTTAGTTGATTCGAAAATATAATTAGCCTGAAACACTGAAGTTTTGAAGCTTTCATTTATTTTTGCTAATATTCAAGCTACCCATTCAATTCAAAAACATAATGTAACTAATCATATACGATTTTAATAGAAACATTACATTCATATGAACTCATCATTTGGAATATATTTCTTTAGATATCGTTTGCATTATTTTTTCAACCGTGCGATCGGCCATTTATACTAGATATTATCTAATTGTGTCAGATAAAGCTATTGTACTAATACTTAAAAAGTGCCCATTTCAACAGATATAGTCAGATATGGTCAGATATGGTCAGATATGGTCAGATATGGTCAGATATGGTCAGATATGGTCAGATATGGTCAGAT
>JAXGGS010508477.1:0-11087 GCA_035585475.1 Armandia brevis | reverse complement strand
GGTATTATTGTCCAGCCTGGGAATTAGGTGTAAACCCCCTGTGATATTAACAGTGCTCAGTGGGAGAAGACGTCAGCGGTTTGTCACGATATGGGTGGTATCATTGTCCAGACTGAGAATTAGGTGTAAACCCCCTGTGATAATAACAGCGCTCAGTGAGAGAAGACGTCAGCAGTTTGTTATGATATGGGTGGTATCATTGTCCAGCCTGGGAATTAGGTGTAAACCCCCTGTGATAATAACAGCGCTCAGTGGGGGAAGACGTCAGCGGTTT
This sequence comes from Armandia brevis, assembly GCA_035585475.1. Classification (NCBI taxonomy): domain Eukaryota; kingdom Metazoa; phylum Annelida; class Polychaeta; family Opheliidae; genus Armandia; species Armandia brevis. Next base: position 10,813 of record JAXGGS010508477.1, on the reverse strand, counting down.
GTCATGATATGGGTAGTATCATTGTCCAGCCTGAGAATTAGGTGTAAACCCCCTGTGATAATAACAGCGCTCAGTGAGAGAAGACGTCAGCGGTTTGTCATGATATGGGTAGTATCATTGTCCAGCCTGAGAATTAGGTGTAAACCCCCTGTGTTAATAACAGCGCTCAGTGGGGGAAGACGTCAGCAGTTTGTCACGATATGGGTGGTATCATCTCTGGCATGATTATTACTCTGAATGTATAATCTTAGGTATCCAAAACTACAGATTCTTTAGTAATGAACCTTCTGTGCCAACCTAGCATGAAGTAGCACACCTAAGGAAAAACAGAAGTGGTCGATGGATGAAGATTCTACATCCTCCTCCACTCTTTCAAGCTTACCCAGGAAGTATTGACTAAACCTGTATCATCGTTTGTAAATGTACGCAGATAGTTTTGTTGAATATCAATAACTGTTTCTTTAAATTTGGCATTCTAATGGGGTATTGTACTACAATTTTATAGATGTTGAAGGTAATTTTATTTATTTTAGATTAACATTGACCACTTAGCCTTAATCCTGAATTTAGTTCTGGCACTTTTGATACGACCGTCTTATAAATTAGGATATTAATTTAATGCATACTTGCAGTATCAACTATAATCTATCATTGATTTAAGCAATAATACATTAGGCAACTGATTGTCCAAAAATCAAAAGTATCTTATTTTTATCACCCCAGAGTTTACTACAAACGTCAGTATTGAGTAACTGTATACATTTATGTACTATACTAATTTATGGTTATTGGTCTCACACACGAATTTCAAGTATACAGTATCATTATCTGATTGTAAGCATTTATTGTAAGTGTCATTGTGCGTCGTTATAAAAGAAGGGCATCACATATATTTGGCGTGTAAATACAACATGATAAGCATAGTTGAATATTGTTTTACACCGAATACACGTTATACACAATAGTAACGACAGTGCGATTTTTTTCCCTAAATAAAAATGTTCTATTGTAAAATAATTGCAGAGATTGCCCTCTTAGGCATAGCACTTTTACACGGCGGCTATAGGTACATGCAAATTTGAGCATCAATAGGACCACAAATGTTGCGCTCCGTTTTCTACATAATTGGCCACAATTTGTTTTATCATTGTATTCATCACATGTATATATAACTCATGGTTCAATTGAATCATATTTTACATAGTAAAAAATCAGTATATTCTTATGGCGGGCTAAATATGTTATATGAAGTTTATGACATTTTCATTTGCAAATAATAGGGTATGCTGCTTAACTAAGAAAATTATAATTTGCGATATTTCTTTGATATGTGTGCAGGCTTACAGCGTAAATACTGTCAGAAGACAGCATACGAGAACGAACGTGTATTAATGTTGTCATTTGTATCTTTCACGAGAAGACAACCGGTACAAATTAATAACAAAATGGCTGAAAAGGGCACCATGGCTTAAACCGCAGAGGGTTATCTCTTAAACGGTGAATATGCGCCAAATCTCCCATGCGCAAAATCTGCCGTCATATGGATTATTCAGTTCCCCGCCGGGACAAGGTAGCGTGTTTGGGTAACCATGGTTCCATGCCAGCCAGTAATCTCCGGTAATGAAATACTTTATCCCGACACGGTCACCGGAATAAATCGGGCTTCCGTCTGGTTTCCCATAAGCGGATATCTGAAAGATTTCGCCCGGGCACTTCTCCTGAAGTTGAGTGACAGAGAAGTTGCCTTGGCCAGGGCAAGTCCGCAGCGTGCAATAGGATTCAACTTTGCCGTAACAGCTCATCCACCGAGAAACACCGTATCTGTTAGAACCAATACACTTATTACACATTTAAGGTAATGAATTGATTCAGGTGCGCTGATACCGATCTACTTATCAACATATATTGTAAAACGTGTTTTCGTTTTGAGGATCAGGGTTGGCAATTCATATCGCAGAGAGTTATATCAATAGCTAATCAGTTGATATAGCGATACTCATTGGGAGACAAAACTAATCGAGCATAGTAATCACAATTGGACATTGATGAAAAAATATATGTTATGCACATGGGAAAAATATGTACTTGCTACCAACCATATACAATCATCCATGTGTACTTACCGAAGCGCAACTTTGCTTCCACTAAGAACTGCTCCTTCGGATTTTCCAAAGATAGAAAACTGATTTGTTGAGCAATTTTGTAAACCGCGGTCAGACGGGCATTGGCTTGTTCTGAGCCCACCATCAATATTCAACTTCCTTCCCTTTGATTCCGATCCATCCAGCCAGGCTCCATGACGAGAAGTTGATGAGAGACCGATCAACTGCCCATATTGGATATACGTACAAGAACGTTCATCTCCGCCATTCACACAGTCTCTGCTGCCATCACAAACCTGGGTGATATCGATGCAGTCTTTCTCATCCGGGCATTCATACCTTCCGAATCTACGGACAGAATCGCTATTGCGTCATTATACAGTTAACACGTAGTTCTTAATATTCTTACCCAAAAATGAATCATTTTTACAGTGACTGATTTTCATACTTTGATTGACAGCAGATATCGGTGTTACAGAATGTCGAACAAGATTCGGAGTGTCCACCGCTGCGTCGTCGACTTCTTGTTTGCGTGCCGCCCCCACAGGTTTTGCTACATGCTGACCACGGAGTCCATCGGCCCCATGTGAGTGCGCATCGTCCCTCCTCTGCCCATTTCCCCCCTGATGTTAAAGTGTCACATCGGAAAGTAATGGGCCCGTGCTGCTGGTATCCTGGCTTGCACGCGACAACAACTGTCATGTTGTGGTAACTGTCCAAACGGCCACAGTTAACAGAGTAAGTCGAATTAGAAGATGGTCGCACAAGGGGTAAACACGACTTGTCTTGCCATAGTAATTTGTATGATTTCTCCCTTTTTCGGGTTTTCCGAACGTCTTTGTCAATCCTGTGATGTCCTTCTGGAAATCTGTGCATTTTGTACTTGATGTAAATTTCTGATAGGACAACATCTGTGTTGATTATTTTAATTTTAAATTTATAAACTAGGGCCGAGTACAAATCAGAACAATGGCTATGCTGAGTTTCAAGTGATTTTTTATATACCGTGAGTAAGTCATCAGAAACCCGTTCATGATTCCCTTCGACCAGCCTGATAAAATCATTCAGAAGTCTATGCACTGACTTGGGATAATCATCCAACAATCGGAAAAAAACATCTGGACTAATGTCTCTGCTGTTAACTCTGCGGTACTGTTCGGTTATATAATAAATTCCATTTGGTAGCATCAATTTCATAATCTGCAGATCCAATCAGCGTTTCATTCAATTTATGAAGTTGTTCCGATGTTTTAATAATTTTAAAGTGGAGGCCATCAATGTGTGGCACTCTTGAACAAAGTTGTTGGTCCGCTCGTAGTTTTGAAAGCGCATCTCTCATCGCATAACTGGGTGGCTTACTTTCATTCTCACAAAATTCTCCCTCTTTAAATGATGGACACTCACAGTAATACTGTGTTGTGAACGGGACATCGACACATGTACTACCATTTTTACAAGGTGACGAAGAACAGCTATAAACTGATGGAACGGCTGGTGCTATAAAACTAGTACTTCTTAATCTATTTTTAATTTCAGAAATACACTCCTCAGATGGCAATGGGTCCTCATAGTTCAGAGGTACCGTGTAACTGCAAGTTTGGCTTGTTTGCATATCAAGATCCAGGGTTTCATCAGTGCCGTACAGACTATACAAGCAAATGGGATGTGGACTTTTAATAATATCACAGGATGACTGGGAAATTGTCCGATCCTGAAACACTAATAGCGTTGATCGTGTTCTCTGGTTGTCAGTGGTTTGTTGTGGAATGATCAGACAATTCTCACTGTGATTATCCAAAAGATCACAATCATTAGTGGTCGTCCAATCCTCATGATAAACAACTGACCATTTGTATGACGAATAAAGGTTTTCCAATTTCGTTTTCAAATATGATGATGGTAGCCCATTGTTATAGGCATCAGTGGCTACTTTTTTAGCATGGGTTTGAAAATCAAAAATGCATTTCTTGTAAGATCTATAAAATTCTCTTCTGATATCAAATACTTGACTGTGATAGTCTTTTATACGCTTATCGAATATGCCTGGGATTTTATATTTAAAAGAGCTATACACCCCCGCCTGCTGTGCCCCGGAAACAAATAAGTTCTGAATTTTGATAAAGAAATAGGTCAGTTGCTTTGTGTTGCACCCATTTTCATTAATGAATGTGCGAAACAGATTGATACCCGCTGTATTTGTGTACGCGGTTGATCTATAAAGATTATTCAGGTTCCCATGAATGTCTTGAAATTCATAGTAGCGTACAAATGTTGCGATAATTTGTTGCCTTGTCGCGTTATTACGCACCGTAGGTATATCTTTCATGAGTTGTCTAAGTTTTGAATCTCCATTGAGTATTACATTTTCCCATGTGATGTACTTGGCTAGCCATTCATTGAATTCAATTGCATTGATTAACACCCTTTCGGTGTCCTGAATTTGCAGATGAATTATTTCAAGTTTGTTATTGACCTTGTTGAGTTGTTGAAGAATTACCGTTTCCGGTGAAATGGTAGAATAGCCAACACTCAATTCAATTACATTGAGGATTGCTGATACCACTACAAAACCAGCGCCTATTTTGTAGGATATGGCAGATACGGGCTGAATTACCTCATCGATTAGTTCGCTTATGGAAGCTATGGGCTGAAGTACCGTATCAACCAAATCTAATGCTAGAAGGACTGTCTTGGCTGTCTTTATTTGAGCAAGGGTTGCATCAAGATTTTCGTTCATTGACCGAAATTCTACAAGAGCCTCAGTCGCCTGATCCTTTCCAAAGGTGGGAGCGGTAACAACATCAATCATAGCCTGGTCCTCTTCTGAGGTGGTATCTGGACATGCACTCATTCTAGCCTGGTCCTCTTCAGAGACTGCCATTTCACCATCATGACACAGGCATGGCAGAATGAATAGCATGGGCAACAGTTCCATACCTAGATAAATATCATATATTCCTCAGCTTGTTTTATGGTCGACAATAGATGAACTGATAGTTGCAGAAGATGGACGTGTCCGGAAAGGCTAACTGCGGGACCCTCGTATTATGGAATAATGATAGAATTCTCCAGCGCCGATATTCTCCAGCGCCGATATTCTTCGCCACTACTGGAGAATATTGGCGCTGAAGAATCTGGGCTCCGGAATTAGTGCATGTACTACTTGCTGTGCAGTAGCACAGTCGCTACCAATTCTTAATAATACACTGCTATATTTAGACAAAGAACTAACGCTCCTCTAGGTCCCGGGGGGGGGGGCAACTACCCCGAATTTAGTGTGGGGATGTTCGGCGGGTCCATTCAAATTCCGGGGCTTTCCGAGCTGATTGACTTCAAAAAGTACTGCTCGGTTTAATCCCAAATACAGGACAAGCCGAGCAGTATGAACGAGGGGATGCACTTTGCCCGGGCATTGCGAGCGGTTCCCCATTTCTCTACCGGGCATTGCGAGCGGGATGCGGCGCCGAATGGAGCTATGCGAGCTGCCGCTCCAAAATCATACACCTTAGCGAGCGCCGGGGGAAGGGGACTCCCATATTATAACTGACGCACCTGCTCTGCGGGATAGGGTATGTTTTTGTAGGTTTTGCCCTAGCCAGGGTATGCATATTTTCACTGATTTGCCCTAGTCAGGGTCTAAATTTTAAAGAAATGCCCTAGCCAGGGTAAGCATTTTTTTTTCTAATTGCCCCTTGCTAGGGTCTATGTTCCTGACAGGGTCGGCCATCGAGTGGCCCCAGTGTGCGCCGGCCTCATACCGCTGCGACTGTGAGTGCCGCACCCGTTTAATGAGTTACACAAACAGCAAATAGTTGTGGGGACTTTCCCGGGATTAACAGCTGCATCAATTAGTTACAACGTGCCACATTACAACTATCCTAGCTGATCCTGTTACCCCGATTAACCAATAATGAATTAGCCTTGCCCGCTCACCATATATTATAACAAGGGTGTCTTTTTCGGCCGATATTTGCCCTAACAATGGTGTCTTTTTCGGCCGAATTTTGCCCTAGCAAGGGCGTCTTTTTTGGCCGAATTTTGCTGGCGCGGAGCAGGTGCGTCATTTCGTAATACCAGTCCCCCCCCCCCCGGGAGCGAGCGGCGTCGCGAAAAAGGGGGGGCTATACCGCTGCACATACCAGCAGTGCGAGATATAGTGACTGCCCCCTCAAACAGTCGCTTATTGCGTGCAGATCTAATTGAAATCATCTTACCGGAAGGCTTTACTATTTTTATCATATAACAAAAATCACCATTTCGTGAATACCAGTATGGTGCTGTTGCGTTTACTTTGTAAGCTAGCGAATTAGAAGTAATGCTAATAGCGATTAAACTGCCCTATCACTCGCTGTATTGGCAGGTCACTTTATTATTTTCAAAGAGCAATGTTCTAGCGTAAATACAAAGCTGCAAACCTAGGTATTTGAATATATCTATATGACCTGATTGTTCTAGAACACCCTAGAGTCTTAAACGTAAATTTTCCAGCTGTAAAAAGTCGGGATAGAAACAGCTGTGCTGAAAGTTTGATAACATAGGGGCAATGGATAGCGGCTAAAGGGTGTCAGGGCGTAAGCTTGAGCTGAAGTCTTGTTAAGTGACATGGGTCGTCGGCGCCGGATCACCCATTTTTCACTGAGGCATATTGAATGACAAATGAAAACCTATGAGCGATGAAAGACTGGTGTTTTGACTGGTTCGTGATAAGGCTGCGTAAAATGACACCGCTGAAAACATGGACTTGGATCCGTCCATATAGACGGGGACCGTATACCGCCTAAAAAACTTGATCTTTGCGGTTAGAGTAGGGTCGGGTACAGAGCTAACCCAGCTGTCGGGAGGGGGGAGGATTAATATAATGTATAGCCCCGGGTTTATAGCATCAAAGTTCTCACACAGTTTAGGGAATTTTGTGGGGGTTATTGTTATTATAAAACTGGCATGCTCACTTATAATCTGTCACACTTCCTTATATGTATTGGATGATTGTTATAACATGTCTAGTTGTAACCATACATTATATATAACACAAATTTATCGTGTCCGCAGTAAATGACCGGTTCAACATAGTTTAAAAATGCTCGATATATATCATGATTCTCAATTTAACGAGGTTCTAATTATAAAACAAATGTATCACGTCCACCGAATTGGTCTCAGCAAATGGAATGAAATGAATTGTGTGATATTGAGGGTATACTCTTTACTTCAGTATGACGCAGATAGCATATTTCAGACTTATTCATGCTGACATTTTTTCTGCTGACCGTAGATTTATTGGTTAAAACAACACCTCAGTTATGTTTAACCATAGATATAATGGGTTTATTAATGCATGTCTCCATAGTACCTGTGTAATATCGATAACTTACTTAGCATCGAGTTTCATGCAGTGTGGGCAGGGTAGAGACTTTGATATGATCAATCCTCCCCTCCCCACCTGGCCAAGTGGTGTAATGTGAGCATCTCACTGCTGTATGAATCTAACCACAAAGAACGATATGTTTACATGTTTTTTCATGCGGTATACGGCCCCTGAAATTTCCAGTCTGTTTGGACAGATCCAAGTCCATGTTTTCAGCGGTGTCGCGTAAATTTAAGGCTGCTTAAAATTATTAAATAGTTCCAGTTATGTGTATGTGTGTTCACGGGAATCAAGGAACATGTTTATGTGTTCACCTCATTTGAGATACATGTATTTGTATTTGTGGGAATCGAGGTAAATGTATATATGTGTTCGCATGGATGAGGTACATGTAAATGTACTCTTATTAATTGAGGTACATGTATATGTATTCTTATTAATTGAGTTACATGTATATGCATGAGTATGAATCGAGATACATGTATTTGTGTTCGAGGGAATCAAGGACATGTATATCTGTGTTCGCATGAATTGAGGTACATGTATATGTATCCTTAATAATTGAGGTACATGTATATGTATTCTTATTAATTGATACATGTATATGCATGAGCGTGAATCAAGATACATGTACGTGTATATGTGTATGTGGGAATCATGGACATGTACATGTGTTCGTGGGAATCAAGGACATGCATATCTGTGTTCGCATGAATTGAAGTACATATATATGTATTCTTATTAATCTAGGTACATGTATGACCATGATTGATACCTCAATCCGAGTCCAGCGAATTGAAAGCACGTTTAAACAAAACCATAAAACCAGATGCTCCAACCCCCACATCATGATACATTATTGACACCTTTTAAACTAAAACCGGGATGTACAATTGTAATCACATCTACTTTCAAAGGTAATTAAGAATCTTACTTGCGAATCGTCGTCCGCGGGATGATGCTTGTCTACGGCACTAGCCAGGACAGTCGTCCTTCGTCTAGTCAGCCCAGAGCCGAGTGTTACAGGCAGGAAATCGTGTCCACTTCTACCTGAAATTGAAGTTAAGTTACAGTCGGTCAGTCCATCTAGCCATGTTGTTGATTTTGGGTTAAATGGCTTCAAACCGTCATTAATTACTGCCATAAGAGGGAATAACCTGGTAATAACGCACAAACTACCACATCTAATTCATGTACTTGTTTTAGATTATGTCGGTAATACATTCTAAGTTGTGGTGATAATTAATGTCCAATGGACGTTAACGAAACTCTTTTGATAGAAAAGAAAACGATATGACTGATGATAGGAACATTAAGTACACGTCTGATTCGGACACTATGTAATAACCAATATTAATGATAATAGCTTACTGACGGGAGCTCGCGTGGATGACCCGCGGATTAACCGTCTATCTGCCGTCTGTCGCCTCTCGAGCCGGGCGCCGAATGTCGGTACAGGGAGGGTGCGGCCGCGTTTATACTGATAAAACTGGTGAGTCACGTATCATCGTATTTCTCGCTCAAACATATGCGGCTAACATAAACACAACACAATATGTTTTTGAAAGATCTGTTTTACTTTAAGGAGTCTTACCAGCGTCTAAAAACCGAACCACTGAATGTGTTTGTTTACGTCTGAATACATAACAGCTGTGTCAACTGATTTAGCACTGTAATCTATATAAAGGCTGACTCACCAGCTACTGTGATGATTAATTCGCCTGTGCGTCAACAAATGTACAATATAAACATCGATATAAAGGTACAAGATATAAGACGGGTAGTGGGGTACCCCCCGTTGGAGGGGGGGGGGGGCAGCCACCCGTATCCCGCTCGGAATGCCCGGTACAGAGACGGGAACCCACCCTGGGATCACACTCGCCATACCCGGGCAAAGTGCATCCCCTCGTTCACGTACGAGGCTAGTACCTGATGTTATATTGCAGCAGAGCTAATTATAACACCAAATACCTGTGAGGACTGATGGATCCCCCTTTTTACGTAAATCAGCTCGGATGGCCTCTCTTTTTCACGTAAATCAGTTCGGATAGCCCCTCTTGTCCATGTAAATCAGCTCGATAGCCCCTTTTTTTCACGTGAATCAGCTCGGAAATTATATAAGCCCCGGAATTTGGATCGATCCGCAGCACATCCCCAGCCTTATTAAGGGGCAGCACGAAGCTTGTTATTAGATCAACAAGCATTTATCTTGTGTGACGAACATGTAAGATTAATAAAAAAGCGTGACTGTCAAAATCAGGATTCGAAAGAGAAAATGTCTGCTACAAGAGGAGACGAATGTGCACTTCATCAATATTCAATGCACTTCATCAACATTGAATCATGCTTTTTTCAGACTCAGGTAAAACGCAATATTTCAATTTTTCATCGAACTAACAGTCACTTATTTAGCGCGATAACAGAACAGTTGGTACAGTTAGCAGGGACCCCATCGCAACAAGGTAACAGGGTCCGGGTGCCTCAGCAGTGAGAGTAGGGGTTAGCAGGTTCTTTGCGTAAGATATGAACCCATAATATCTCCCTCTCTTGTATGGTTGAGGTTTCGGTTCACTGGCAAATTCAGTGATCATGGCGTGAATATCTGAGGCCTTCTGAGTTAACCACTCACCATCTATGGTGAAGTTCATGGTCAAGTTCTTTTTACCCAGCAATATGTGGATAAGCTTTTGACATTCCACGTCAGTGTTGTTGAAGACGAAGCCAACCACAGTGACAAATGCAATATCTGAAAGAGACAAAGTGTTGACAGTCAATAAACTTCATATCTGAAAGGAATTCCAATTTTTCCATAAAATGCAGTTTTAGATTATCTCAAAATATTTAGTCCAGGAAACTCCTTTTACGTTAGCGATATAGCAGGCAAAGGGTGAGACGTGTTAAATGATACAATTTTTGTGATATATTGTAGAGAATTTCCTTGTGGGTTTACATAAATTCCAAATAGTAATTATATTCAATTGAATAAACTGTCATTTCGAATGAGTGAAAAACATAATTTTAGATAAAAAAAGAAATAAAAAATGGGATTCTCAGTCGTGCTGGCCACGTTATTATGTGGCAGGTGGCAGGCGTATTTCAGTTTGCAGGAATCTTCTCACAGAATTTAAGCAATGTCACTGTCACGGCCTTGTATCTGGTCATACTATATTTAAGTAAACCGAAAGAGGAGATCATCAGGATTGTAAGTTCACCTTTTCACCTACTGGTTACGTGTGGTTTTATTAAACTATCGGTGTTGGTATTTCAGGAGGATATTTATCTAGACCACGCCTGTGTGCTGTAGATAATTAGGCACCGCGGCTCATATTCTCCACTCCCCTAGAAG
>JAXGGS010508366.1:0-11088 GCA_035585475.1 Armandia brevis | reverse complement strand
TCTCCGATGCCACTATGGTAGCAGCGGGAATCGATGGGTGAAGCTGCAGAAGCTGACAGTTAGTATCCACATGGGAGCCGTGCTAATGTAATTGTCCGAGTATGATTCCTTGTCTCCCACTATCTACGACCATTCAAAGTGTTATTGCGCAGTGGCCTTAAGCACTGATAAATATCGTTACGCTCATTACGGTGCTCAAAAACAAGTGCACTTAGAGTAATCTGAATTATGGTCAAATGGGGGTCAAGTTCCCTATTGTTTGTCAGATTCAGGTGCAGATTGCCGGCCGGGTGAGGATATTTGTTAAAGGCTGAAGCGGGATTCATTATAAACAAGATTAAGTATACCCACAAGATGATGTTTGATGATTTAATCATTCGATCTATTTTAGTGCAAAATGCTGTGGTTTGAAGGAATTTCATGTATTTACTATAAATTGAATATAAATCACGTTTAGTGTTTAGAAGTGTATAATATCCCCAGTGGATGCAATTTCGTGTTACCTGAGCAAACTTTGAGGAGGTTGGATCTTCTAGAAAAAGCCAGGCATCCCTCTTCCACTTCTGACAGCCGTTAAGCATGCGGACATAGTTCTGCTTCTTCTCGAGCTGCTTGCCGGGCCCGTTAAACGTTTCCTCCAGGGTCTGCAGAGTCGCCTTCTCCTCTTCGTACTGCGTGTACACCTTCCAGCAGCATGGTGCGATGTAATCCTCGGGAATCTGCCAATACTCCAGCTCACGTTTTAACACCGGCCCGCACTGGCAGTGCGGGAAATGAAGCTCGCCGAGCCGGTAAAAGTCGAGAATGTAGCCGAAGAACTTGGGGTTACGGTCGAAGAAGAATTCGCCACAGAACGGGTCGTACGACGAGTCACTTTTGGTGAGCATCGAGAGCCTGGTGCCCGGAATCCGGTGGAGGGTTGACGCGAAAGTCACAAAACGTCTGCCGCCGACTGATAAACTGATCTTTTCGGACGCCATTCGGCGTATGGCTGCCGTGCGCAGCTCCTGTCCTACCTTGTCGTCTGCTCTCGCCGATCTCCCGCCCTCTGTAGCTCCATCCTCCCGCTTGACCCCCTCCCCCTGGCGTCCGCAGCTGCCACTAGCCGGATATTGGGGCCCGGGTTGAATATCCGGTGGGGGCGCAGAGCTCGCGGGATGAGAGGGTAAAGGTGATGAAACCGAGGCCGACTCAGCTACAGCTAGAGGAGCCACGCGACCACCAGCACCGGTTCGTCCCCGCGCTAAAATCGATGTCCCTCCGTGTGGCGGGCTCCCCACCGCGGCGGAGGGAGACTGGGATCGATGTCGTCTGCTGCGATGATTTCCCCGCCCAGGAAACCCGCTTCCTGTTTGTGGCATCGATAGTTTGCTATCCATTACTTCGGAAACAATGTCTAGTCGCGCGCAACTTTTTCTCACTCCGTGCTCCGGGACGGTATGCTACGCTTGTGTCAATTTCCTGCCCTCTTGTACTGAAGCAAACGCAAAGCGTTGAATACGATCTTCCTCATCAGACGGATGGGAAAAGCAAATTTGAGTTAATTGGCGTCTGCCTCTCATTTACCCTGGAAACCGGTGAGCCAGAAGCCAATTATAACCGCAGTGTATTCGATGCGAATCACTTGTGCAGGCGCCCTCCATATGATGCACGGCGATGTAATCGTTCCGCATTTCCCCGTCTTCGCTGAGAGCCCGCAGACGACATCAGTAGTCAGATGCCGGGATTCCCGCCAGTTTCTTACCCGCTGTGAGGACGGCCCTCTTATGTGGCCCCGCGCTCGACGTGAAACCTCAGACGAGGCTTCCGGCGATATCCGGAGCACTAACAAGCTGCAGGCTTCTCTAGGCGCGATCTGACCCACTCACGTGGTGAAAATAATGCGCACACCAAAGTGATCACATGCCAATATTATGCACTAAATCATTCTGCTGCAGGTGACTGTAAATAATGCGCTAACAAAAGTGATCACATGCCAATCTAGTTCCTAGTCGCTAAATCATTCTCCAGCGACTGTATAAAACCAATATCGTTCGCCCATAATTCATATTATGACCATACGAGTATCAAAACAGGTTCGCTCAGCAGTTTCTATCCAGCCTTGAATAACTCAGCTCCATACTGATCTGGAAATCACACCACCAACAGTCTGAAGAAACAAACCTGATTGCGGCGTGATTGCGCAAGGGACGCGCGCTCGGAGAAGTGCCAGCCGGGATCAAGCCACTCCAGCTGCTTAATTGCTCTCTCGGAAAACTTTCAGCGGCCACCCAGATAACGTCAGACAATGATCCACGAAGAAGCGACACGTACGAGGCATCCTCGCGATAATTCCGACGTGATTTGTAACATCTGTCGCGGGTTTAAGCATCGATTCCTCCTCGGTAACGCTGAAAAACATTTACTCCTGGGCAGTAAACTAAACGACCCTTCACTCACTCCATCAGTTCACCATGTGATCAGTTGTGTAGGTAAAACTAATGGGGGAACAAGAAAGCAACCTGCCAGATGCAGGCAAAGTGCCACACGCCAAGCAAGAAGAGATTATCTCCAGATTATAGCGCTTGATCTCCTCGTGAAAACCCCATGGTGTTTGTGTCCTAGCGATGTGAAATGTTAGTGCACGATTTGGGTGGAGAACAATTGATCTAGGTCGACTCTATATCGCGTAGTGCAAGGTATTTCTCATAGAAAAACATAAATCTATGAGTAGAATTAAATTGGTTCTAATGGGTAACAGACGTTTTGAAACAATGAGTGCAGTGTGGACTTGATTAGGGTTGTGGTGCATCCCCAGAATAGAGAGAGTCACCATAAACCATCTTGTGATAATCTGACACAGCTGATGCTGGATGCTGGGCAGTGGCAACACATTATAATTCATCAGCAGCAAGCAATCTTTAATTATTGGAAGATATTTTGAGCAAATCGTCAGAGTATAAGTATAAAAGTGTAATAATACAGTCCAATCGGTCCACACTGCACACATTGTAAAATAACTAACAGTTGTCCTTTTAAAGTCACTCCACTTATAAAATCATACTTCTGAGGTTTTCCATGAAATATACATAGCACTACGCGATATAGAACCAACCTGATATCCCTTAATTCATACCAACCAAATCATCACACTAACCTGATGGGACTAAAATGCCTTCATATTTAGATCAAGTGGCCAAAAACGAAAGACAGAGCTAGCTAGAGCTCGAATGAAATAGGTCCGGCACCCTTGAGAGTAACATCTAAACTGTCTGATCTGGCGACTCACAGGCCTCAAAGTTTTGACAGAACAAGGGGCCCTTTAAATATATTTTTAAAATCGTATATGAGGGTTGCATCTCTGTGGGGTAGTAATTAAGGCTTATTAAATCGAGCACTAAAATGGATAGAAAACGATTAAGATCGTACCAGCCAGATGACACTTACGTGGCATTTCTGGCGTAGTACTCACAAATCGTTCTCTATCCTATACGTAAGCTGCTAGAGTTCTGGGTGGCTATAATTGATTTAAACGCCCACACTCTATTACGTCATGCACAGAGACACCGCTTTCAAATCAGATGAATTAAGTGGCATTATTAAGTATGTAACATGAAATGGGACAGGCGTACTATATGCACTTCCGTTGTTTTCAGCAGCTACCTACAGACAATGTCAGCTCCAGCTTTATAGTCCTAATTGTCTATCGCTAGTAAATGTTTGGTTTTGAAGAAATATGAGCTTTTCATAACACCCGCATTGGTTCACCATGTCATTCCTGCCGTAATACCAGCACCTGCAATGTAGAGATGAATGCATCATGTGTACTCGTATCATAATCAGTTCAGTAGATGAAGTAGATTTCATAAGACTGTAAATGTAATTCATGTTTTGGAGGTGAGGTACCCTCTGAACGTACATTTGTATCGATAATATGTAATGATATACAATTAATCGACATTTTGATTTAAGTCGGTATTTTCATCACTGGCATGTTTCGAAGCAGATGACTTTTGAAAAACTCTAAATCAAGGTTGACAAGTACTGCTTTAAATTGACTCACTCTAGTAACGAAGGTTTTCCTTCTTCAGGACAAAATAACTTTCCCAGCATATGTTTATAATAAACATGTAAATGGGCACTCGTTGGATGTACAAACTAAATACATGTGCCAAAATCTGTGATCATTCATGGACTGACTAGCGCACATGTTTCATTTCGTTATGTCAATCGGAATCAAATGCAGTTGGATGATCTATAGGAAAACAGTAGAATTTCTACAAAAATAATTTTGCAAACCAAGGTGTGTCCTGAGCGTATAATCCCACAATATATTTAACATGTATATGAATTGTATATAAATACGCGCATCCTTGATAAAAGTACCGACGAATAGTCCTACATGTATGTGATGAGGTTCATCAGGGTCTCAATTCGGCATCTGCATGCTAGTGCTATTAGCAGTCGCTATGTCCAGCCTCTCTCAATATGCATCCGAAGTGCTTAATTGCTCAATCGCTGTTGAGCTGGAGAAGATGTAAATATGAAGCTTCTGTTTGGGCCCGGTGTTTGGGTTCTCATCCGCGATAAGGGGCCGGCCAGCAGCACAAAGGCAAACATCGCTTATATCGTTAAGTTTCGGCTAGCCGTATGGATACATTAACGAATGTTTATAAATCATGCATCAACAGAAAGAAAGGGAAAACACAACACGGCTAGATATTCAAGCATCAGTCAAGTTTATTTTGATTGCGCATTCATTCTTTGTTTAATTGATACATTAGTGTTATAATATATGCCTGAGAATATTTGTTGTTTTCTTTTTGATCTTATTCAATTGGGAAAATTGTGGTAGGATCCTCTGTGGTCAGCTCCCCTGAGAATGGATCTCCGCTGCCGGGATTTAATGTAAACATTCCATCTCCGGACTCCCCAGAAGCATCGCCTGATGTTTCCTCCTCCTCTGCGGTGTTTAAAATCAGTAAAATTAATTGCCAGTGTTTAAAATCAGTAAAATTAATCAAATGTTACACGATCTATTTAGATGAATTGGGTTTGCCACGAAGGCATCGTGGTTATGTTATCTATCGTGTTCACAGTGAATATACCTTCAAAGATAACCTATATGTCGAAAGACTTTAACGTACCCCGATTGATAGTGGCAAAAGCTAATCACACAATGAACTTTTGATAGTGAGGGCGCGCGAATTAAACTACAAAGCGCCAACCCTCTAGTATGGTAAAATGCAATCGACAAATATGACTATACATAACGGTCGCGATTGTGGAATAATCATTATCGTTATTTAAATAATCGTGTTCTACCGTATATAAGCCAATCTCCGCCTTTCCCCCTCGAGGAGGTATACACGTATCGGATATCGGCGACCGGGCTGTCGTCCTCGTAGCTGAGTATGGTGTTGTTGTACAATTCGGTGCCCTCCCCCACGCGGACCGTGCCCCCCTCCCAGGAGGTCCAGAACAGGCGGGCAACTTCCTCAGACAAGATGTCCGGAGTCTCTGCTTTAGCCAGAATCTCACCAGCTCGGTCTACTTTACTGTAATCAAAAGGTTACGATCGCTGTAATGTATGAATCACATATAAGGATACTGCCGTTTGTGATGATCATGATTCTAATTCAGAACAACTTAAGTTGCTTTTTAATTGTTTCATGTATGGTGAATCATTATTTATAACAAGAACATCTAAATAGTACATGAGCATTTATAAATAGTTTTCGTGGAGATTATTCAAGATAAATACAGATATGTAAAGAAGATGATTTTGCAACTTGACCATGATACATACAAAATCCCGATCTTCATGATTATAATAGTACTTACTAGTCAAAAGTTGATACATGTATCGCATGGTTCGCTTTTGACTATGAGATTCAATATAACTGCACAGCAACTGCTATCAATTAATTAAATCGGTCAAAATGCTTACGGGGCAGCCACTGCGTGTACCTATCCATATATGCAATATAACGGGAGTCGGGAATATTAATATTTACCTGATTATGGTCATGGTGTTAAATGTCGACCCAATGATGATATGATACACGTTATTATCAGCGAACGTGTCTTCGGTTGGTGTGAGAGTAAGGATCGCACCATTACTCGCGCGAACTCCGAATCGGAACGACGTGATGGACACATCACTCGACTCATACAGGAGCGTGTGAACGTAAGCAGCACCTTCTTCAATAGTGACGTCAACTGAGTCAAAAATACACAGCATTTTAATTCCATGTCTAAGGCAATCATCGAATAAACTAATTCTAAAATACTGATCAATACTACTCATTAGCTCATTTCTTTAAGCCACAAGTGGAACGTTTGGAATAAGCTCATTTCTTTACGCCAGAAGTGTAACGTTTGGAATATTACTCCACGTTTACAACTGAAACTGCATCAAATCTGGGCCCTCATTTGAAAAATACTATACAAAACTGTTTATAGAAAACTCGATTTCACCTGTGAAACACGTTGTCAAGTCGTTGCTGAGCACAGTTCCTTCGGTGCAGGAACACACAGGACCGTTATCAGTATCTTCGCATATGTCATCACAACCGCCATTGTTAATCTCACAGTCGGTAAGTTCTAGCATAAAAAGTTCAGACGTAATGATGTGAACTTGATTATAGCAAATACATGTAGATTAGGAGTTGGTGTTAAATGTACAACGTGGACCTTTCACGTGTGCACGCGCATGCATTTGCGCAAGCTTTAAATTTGATGAACTCTCTTACAGCCGATTGCAAGGTGATGAATTCAAGTCACAATATTTAAGAAAAATTCGGTTTGCTAGGTTGATCAATTCCATTCCGTCGTAAATGGTCTAACAATTAGTTTAAACGACACACGATAACCAGATGTACTGACTGGAGGACCTGCAATACCGGAATATAAATGGATATTATCGGCACATGCTTCCCGCAGATCGTATTGTTAAACCTACCCGTGCAATTCGAGTTCTCGACCAGCTTGTATCCCTCGAAACACGAGCAAATAATCGCATCCCCGTATGCATCACAGACCTGGGAACAACCACCATTATCTGTATCACAGAGATCGACAACTGTAAGAGAAATCAATAACAATACACCAACCATCAACTTTAGAGGTGTTCCGTTACATGCAGATTTCTTAAACTGTATCAAATAAGTCAAAACAAACGTCAAATCAAAACTCCTATTAATGCTAAATATGTGGTTGTATGCCACATATGAAAAAGGGAAGGGATATATTATTTTATACATCAATTTTATTTGTTTAACATTGTAGTGTTAAACATTGAAGTATTCAACATTGTAGTAGTAAGGATGAACGATATTACCTATGCATGAGAGACCGTCTATAGCGAGTTCTGAACCTTCCGGACAAGTACAAAAATAAGATCCCTCAGTATCAGCACAATATTCACATCCGGTGGTACCCTCTGTACACTCGTTTATATCTGAATAATAATGCGGTATTTTTATAGTATAATAACATAATTAACGCTGTATAATATCGATGTATTAAGTCTGGTACATATAAATAACATGCAGACTATGTCGTTTGGAATAATACTGTAACAGCTGCAATCTGATGGAAATCTATTGTAAATATAGTCAAGCATGAATACGATAAAAGGTACATGCATTACAAGTTCACTTTTAGCTTATATTGTTAAAGTTTTAGAGAGGCGTTTTCACACAATAAGTTCACTGACTTTCACAGTTGAATCCATCATCTGCCCGATATCCAGTAGCGCATTCACACGAATAACTTCCGATAGTATTGTTGCACGTGTCCGAACAACCGCCATTATCTATCCCACACTCATCATCATCTGTTATTAATACAAAAACAATATCAATTAATAGGCACACACAGATTGATAATTAGAAATTCTAGACATAATCGCGTATTGGAAGCTCAATGGAAACTTAACTTTCATATATGAATAGCTAGCACGTGTGACAATGAATTCGACATAAACAATCGATTGATAAGTAAACGGGACGTTTAAATACAGCTACGGCGAAATGAGTATCACAATATCGAGATGTATGTAAGAATATAAAAACTTGATAATAATCATAGTTAATAATATAAAAACAATTAACATTAGGATGATTTTGTTACGATTATAACGCGGATTTTTACCTACGCATCCGGTCTGATCACCAGCGAGGGAGTATCCTGCCCCACACGAGCACTGGTAGCTACCGTCAGTATTTGTGCAATTCTGGGAACACGGAGAGGAATCCGTGCATTCGTCGATATCTGTAAGCAATACTATTACAACATAATGTGCATTTGTATGAAAATAGAAAGATGAAAGCACTCTTTCATAAAGCATATTTGCCGTTTCCTGGACTTATTCCAGAAATGACAAATGTCTTGATAAATAGAGAATAGGAATTCCCCTCTTTTATAAATATGAGGGGGGATGGGGGTAAAGAAATTTGCAGATTAATCTTTTTATGCATTGTGAAGGGTGTGAGAACTTTGTGAAGGGGTGGGGGAGAGGGGGCTTTCACGGAATGGGTGTGTTAGGGAATAAATTGGTGTGTGTTTCGAAGCATTGGGGTAGGATATCTTGGCCAAGGGGTGGGGGGAGGGGTGTCTCAGGGAATTGGTGTGTTACTGACCAGCTGTTAATAAAATATGTGTTGTAGAGGGGGGGAGGGAGCTCTCAGGGAACGGGTGGGTCAGGGAATGAATTGGTGTGTGTTGCGAAGGGTTGGGGTAGCTCTCAGGAAATGGGTGTGTCAGAGGATAAGTCTGTGTGGATTGGGGGGGGGGGGGGTATAGGGTGGTCTCAGGTAATAGGTGTGTTGACGACCAGCCGTTAATATAATATGTGTTGTAGAGGGTGGGTGGAGCTCTCAGGGAACGGGTGTGTCAGGGAATAAATTGGTGTGTGTTTCGAAGGGTTGGGGTGCGGGTAGCTCTCAGAAAATGGGTGTGTCAGAGGATATTTTGGTGAGTTGTGAAGGGGGGGGGGGGGTTCGTAGAACGGGTGTGTCAGAGGATAACTTGGTGTGCTTTGTGGAGGGGGGTGGGGGGTGGGGAGGGGAAGTCTCAGGGAATTGGTGTGTTGATGACCAGCCAATAATTTAATATGTGTTGTAGAGGGGAGGTGAGCTCACAGAGAACGGGTGTGTCAGAGGATAACTTTGTGTGTGCTGTGGAGGGGGGGGGGGGTTATAGGGAATGGGTGTGTCAATGGGATAGTTTGTGTGTTGTGGAGGGGGGAAAGCTCTCAGGGAATGAGCGTGGAGGGGGCTCTCAGGCAATGGGTGTGTCAGAGCATAACTTTGCGTTATGGGGAATGGGTGTGTCAGAGGATTACTAGCAATAACAGCTAGTCTATATATAATTTTGCTAAGCAAAAAGTTTTGCGCCCGGCGTAAGCTGTCTGGGAATGGTTGTGTCAGAGGATAACTTGGTATGTTGTGGAGGGGGGATGCTCTCAGGGAATGGTTAAATTAACTCCTAGCACTATTTCCATTAGTTACTATCAATACCCGCAGCGCGGGTAACGACAGCTAGTAACAAATAAAAACAAGACAAGCAAACAACACATTAACATGCACATATACATATATACATATATCGCTATGAGATGTTGTTAATATATTTGCTACAAAACCCATCAAAATACAACTTACCTTCACAGATGAACCCAGTCAGGTCTAGCATGTAACCATCCAAACATGAGCAGTAGAAGCTGCCAAGAGTGCTGTTGCACGTGTGAGAGCAACCGCCGTTATCGACACTGCACTCGTCTATTTCTATCGACACATATCAGTGATTATCAATATAATAATGATATTAATGATGATAATATTATCATTATTAAAGTGTAAACATATTCCGCAGAAGGCGCTGCATTGAGTAATCAAACTCTCAGACATACGCAGATTCATATCGTGAATTCATTACAGTACTCTTTATTTACAACACTACTTATACTATACATAATTCCGCAAATGCTGCTATGCATACCATCGCGCATACTACTATGCATACTACTGTGCATTCTACTTACCTAGACATGTTCTCCCATCAACATCCAGGTTGTATCCCTCCGCACAGTCACACGTGTACGAGCCCACGTTATTCAGACAGAGCTGGCCACACTCGTCTGTTCCCATCTCACATTCATCCGCATCTGCGCCAACAGAAATATCCTCAAATTACAGCTGATCAAAGATGAATGTGCTCGAGCACATCATAGGAAACCAAATTTTCCACATATTTTTGATTACCTGCACTTTATCCAGAATTGTATATTCAGCGTGTTGCGGTTATATACTACTTACCTGCGCACGTGAGCGCGTCGTCGTCTATAATATAACCAACTGGACAGCTACAGAAGTATGAGCCGGGGGTGTTAGTGCAGAACTCACAACCAGTGACAGTCAGCGTGCACTCGTCAAAGTCTGCAATAAGGTAAAAAGTAGCACAAATAACATATTTACCGGTATATCACCATAACACACGAATGCACCATTTCATTTAATGCAATTTATTCTATATTATCTTAATTATTCAAGACGATGAAGTTGTGTATTATTATATAATAGTAGTATGCATACATGTACTTGCCGGAGTATCATGGCGCGTTTTTGTGATATAAAGTACACAGGAAGCTAGGTGAATATGGGTTACCTTCGCAATCCAGTTGATTGGGCGCTAGTTGATAACCGTCCGAACACAGACACTGATAACTACCCGTGGTGTCCCGACACTCTTCAGCACAGCCACCATTCAAACTATTACATTCATTTATATCTGCAACAACATTTCAATTACACGAGGTAAAATCTAAGATCAATTCTACCGAACATATCAAAGGTATACATACATCTATTAATTTAATATACACATAAATATGTATATTTGCGCTAATAGTGTTGACTTACTTTTACAACTGAGTCCATCGGGAGCTAACATGAAACCTTCTCGGCAGTCGCACGAGTAAGATCCAGGTGTATTCATACACACCTGGTGACACTCGTCAGTCTTCTCCTCACACTCGTTTATATCTGTAAGTAGTGAGAGCGTAAGTAGTATGCGGCCTGTGCGTGCGTAGTACTATTAATGTAC
>JAXGGS010508255.1:0-11090 GCA_035585475.1 Armandia brevis | reverse complement strand
TCCAATAGTTTCTTTGAAGGTATGATTCAGCGTTTACAACAGTATTTAAATAAACGATTTTCAATGGTTGATGCATAAATTTCAAAGATAGTTTTACTATGGAGTGCTAAATCCAGTAAAATTAAATGTTTCCACCTTGACATGACCTTTAACGTTATATCATATTACGTCAAAATGACCTTGTACTCAATTTTATAAACTCAATATATATTACCATTGTGTTAAAACTATTGCGTTAAACAAAATTTACGTTAAATAAATTTTCCCCCATATTTTTCTCAAAAAAATTATTATGAAAATCAAATACTTTCTCACAATAATCGCTTTCTCTCTCACTCTGGTTAGTTGTGGCGATCCTAACAGTACTAAATCTAAAGAGTATCAACTCACTCAAGATTTAGACAACAAAAACTACGATAGTGTTATTAGTCAGCTAAATAACTGTCCTAATAGTGATTCTCAATGCTTACTGAACTTGGCTGTTGCTTATCTTGGTAAGGCAGGATTTGACGTTCTTACACTCGGGAAAGATGTTCTAGCAATTGAAAACAAATACACCAACAATACTAATAGTACAGATAAAAGTAACGAGTATATTAATCTATTCGTGAGCAAACTTAATGGTAACAACTTCGCCCAAACAGGAATGCAACTGCTAAGTCGACTATTAAAAGCTAATGATTTTCGTGCCAGTATTACTCCTGAAGAAAAAGGAAGAATTTGTACACTGGCACTTTACGTAAAAAACAGCAATATTGTTCAACAAGCCTGTGTTGCCTCTAATCCGCTGTTACTAAAAGATATTTTAGAAAATAAATCAGCAAGTGACTCCAAAGCCACTAAAACATCACTCACGCTGACAGATATGATGGGCTATTTAGATACGATTAAGGTTGCCGCACCAGAAGTCTCCACCTTAGAGTTGACTAAAATCATTCAGGGTTCCAAACCAAGTGCGGCAAATGATAAAAATAGCAATGGTTCTATGGATAGCATTGAAGCGAGTGCTTGTTTAACCAATATTTATCAAAGCTATGCAAATGAAGCAACATTTACACCTATCATGTCGAATGGTTGTAGTAAATCAGCGGATTTTCCAAATGTTGTAGCAACCTTACATTCAGTAGATACTTTCAGTGCTCCTCCTACGGGTTCCAGTTTGCCCGCTAAACTATCCAATATCCATTCAGCAAAAGTGGTGATTGGCTCATCAAATCCTAATACTTTCTACCGCTTGGTTAAAAAAGTAACAGACTCAGTAACAAAGCAAACGCTTTATAGTGTACTACAAACTCAAAATGCTTGTTTAGCGACAAACTATAAACAATCTTGTGCTACCACTGCCGTCAATGGAACAAGTTGTGTTCCTTGCCCAACCGAGCCAGACTCAATACAAACCAAAACCGTCTCTGATAGTATCAATGAGAATATGAATACTCCAGAAAAATTTAATGCAATCGCCTCCATGGTTAGTAGTGGTGATGAAGGTAAAACAGATGCTCAAAAACATCAAGAGTTGAGACATAAGATATGTAAACCAAAAAGTGGTGACGCCAGTTCAATAAATCTAGGTAGTTGTGAAGTCTCTAACGGAAAACTTGTCATTCCACAAAAAGCAGCTATTGACTACTTTTCTAAGCACTAACAGTAACAGATAATATAATTGTCTCAATTGTCATCGATAAACATTATTAAAATAGAATCCATCATGTTATTAAATTCTCTGAACTGTAAATTAAGACCTCTGTGTCAACTTCTCACATTCTCATTTAGCTTAATCTTACTTACTCCTATTGCCAGTCAAGCACAAAAATATGAACACCATCGAATGCAGAAAAATTTTAAATCCTATGGAATGGGTGGTGCCAGTTTATTGCAAGGTGGCTCAACGCTAAATATGCTAAGTAACCCAACTAACTTAAACTATTTGCCCACAGAATATGGCTGGGACATCAATCTACTTGGAGCAACGGTTGGCTACTCTCAAGATAGTATGGCTTTCTTCAATGATTTGAATAGTGCCTTGAGTAAGAGTGGTAATGAAAAAAATAGTGAGATATTGAATGTGCTTGAAAAGTACATAGGTAAAAACCTTAATCTAAACCTCTCGTTGAATGCGATGGCAGTATCTAAAAAGGTAGATGACCCACAGTCGTTTATGCATAATGTTTCAGTTGGTATGGTCCCTCTTATAAATCTTGCGGGTAATTTGCGTACCCATTCTGGCTTTGGCTCGGCAGGTCTATTAGAAACCAATTTACTTTTCTATAGTGGTCTGGCTTTTGCCTTTTCCAAACACATGGAAGTGGCTCAAAAGGATTTAGTGCTAGGTATCGGTATTAAATGGTTAACCTATAATTCTCTACAAAAGAACTTCAGCGTAACTGACCTTGTTGACTCTGATGTACAGACTAAAATACAGAATGACTATGTCAAAACAGGTTCTTCACTGCCGATAGATCTTGGTGTCACCTATCCGAACATTATGGACGATGATAAATCTAGTTTAGATGCGACTGTAGTTTATAGCAATATCGGTGGTATTGGCGATAGTGGTTCGGTACATATTCCAGCAACTTTGGATATGGGCATGAAATATTTTTATCAATTTAACGCATTAAATAAACTCACTCTATTAGCTGACCTAATTGACCTTACTGATGCTTATAACGATGATCGAGGATTAAAAAAACGCTTTAATGTGGGTGCCGATATGCGGCTTCTCCAGTGGCGTTTCTTAGAATTTGGTGTACAGGCAGGACTACATCAAGGTTATACCACTTTTGGCTTTGACATGTTACTTGGTATATTTCAAGTTGGCTATGCTCAATACAAAGAAGAGCTTGGCGTCTATGCGGGTCAAGATGGTGATGAAAGAAAAGTCTTCCACTTCTCCATGCGTTGGTAGAAAAATCACCAATCAGTGAAACTCTAAATCCAAATAATCCCAGTATTTTTTGAGTTTAGGCACAATAAGAGCTGGCGTATCCCAGCTCTTTTGCTTTTTTAGAAATCTCCTTGCTGTCTTTTTGTTTATCCTTTTATTCATCTTTTTGTAATGAACGACACTTCTACTGACTCTGCAACATCTTCGGCAACAACTCAATCAACTACTGGCAGTTATACCGAAACCCAAGCTTTTCAACTGATTGAACAAATTTTAAAAGATCGTAAAAGCGAACGTCGTTGGCGGATGTTTTGGCGAACTTTCATAGTTGGACTGTTATGTTTAATGGTTTATTCTTGTGTCTCAGGGCTGTCAAACACGGTAAATGATTTAGATCATTTTAAGAGGGATGATATCGCTACTATTTTCAATGGACCGAGCAAACCGCATATTGCAGTCGTATCGCTTAAAGGAGTTATTGCCGAAGGGGCAACTGATGCAAGTCAAATTGCTAAACTGTTAAAAAAAGCCTTTAAGAATGAATATTCTGAAGCGGTATTTATTGATGCCAATAGTCCTGGTGGCTCACCGGTACAATCTGCCTTAATACATGATGCAATTAAGCGGTTAAAAGCGAAATACGATAAACCGATTTATGCAATTGCAACGGACGTTTGTGCTTCAGGTTGTTACTATGCCGTTGCTGGCGTTGATAAAATTATCGTTCACCCCTCAAGCATTATTGGCTCTATCGGGGTGCGGTTAGAAAGTTTTGACATGCGAAAACTCATGGAAAAAATTGGAGTTAAACAAAGGCTACTGGTAGCAGGCGAAAATAAAGCCCTGCTCAACCCTTTCGGTGAAGTCAATAAAAAAGAAGAACAATATTTACAACAACTGATTGAAAAAACTCATCAAGAGTTTATTGATGTTGTGTTGGCTGGTCGTCAAGGTAAAATATCGGCAGAGGATGAGAATTTGTTTTCAGGCTTGATTTGGACAGGACGAGAAAGCATAACTCTTGGTTTAGCCGATGGGTTAGGTGATTTGCAAACAGTGGCTAAATCATTAAATCAGGAGAATTTGAAATATTACGACACACCATTTGATTTTGTTGATAAGTTTGTTGATAAGATTATGCTACAACTCATCAACAATCCACAATTTGCCAGCAATCAAACTTTACAGAGCAAATATTAATCTATCTATGCTAAGCGGTTGGGTTCGCCTTATCACAATTCTAAGTATAGGCTTTGTTAGCTTAACTGTATCAACTGGATACACGGCAACAGAAAATTTTAAACCGCCACTCAAGATTCACGATAAAGCACCAAACCTAATTGGCAGTGATTTGCGAACAGGTGCTTTTTTCTTGCTTAGCAAACAACCCCAAAAACCTAAAATCATTAATTTTTTCTGGGTTGAATGCAAACCCTGTATTAAAGAGCTTCCGCATATTGCTGACTATGAAAAAAAGTATCCCAATATTGCTTTCTATGCGGTGCATTCTGGGGAAAATTCAGACACAGGGCTAAACTACTCAAAACAGGAAGTTAATCAATTTATTCAAAGTTTACCGATAGCTCCTCAAACCATCGTTTGGGTTGCCCCCGATGTAATGAGACGTAAATGGGCAAGAATGTATCCATCCACTGTCGTTTTGAATGCAGAGAATAAAGTCGTTGAAATTATTGAAGGCTATCAATCAACCATAGAGCGTTTAGATAAATTATTGCCAACTCTAAAATAGAGCTACCCGTAAGGCACAATTTTGTCTCATTCTTCAATATTCAACCAACATTCAACTGAAATTTCCTCTTACTTGTCTTATTAACAAGTCTTGTACCCAACATAAGCAATGCCGTCCGACCCCTTAACGGCAATCCTCTTAAAAGTGCTGAATTTAGCAATTCTCTCAACGATAACAATCACACCATGCACCAACACTATCACGTAACAAGCTACAATCGTGCCTTTATTATCGGCATCGTGCTTAATTTGGGCTTTGTTATTATTGAATTTTCCTATGGTCTGTTGGCACAATCGTTAGCTTTAGTTAGCGATGCTTGGCATAATTTAAGTGATGTCTTTAGTTTGTTTCTCGCTTGGGGTGCTAATATTCTATCAACAAAAACGGCTCCTCACAAATACACCTATGGCTACGGCAAAGTCACTATTCTTGCCTCCTTAGCTAGTTCCGTATTACTCTTGATTGCGTTAGGTGGTATTGCTTGGGAAGCAATAGAACGCCTTATGAATCCTCAACCGATTGCAGGAATGATTGTAATTATCGTTGCCATTATTGGCGTTATCATCAACACTTTGACCGCATTACTGTTTGTTTCAGGGCAGAAACAGGATTTAAATATTCGAGGTGCCTTTTTACATATGGCAGCCGATGCTGGTGTATCGCTTGGTGTGGCAATCTCGGGTATAGTGATATTGATGACTAACTGGCTGTATATTGACCCAATAACCAGTTTACTTGTGGTTGCCGTTATTCTTGTTGGCACTTGGTCACTACTACGTGCTTCCACCAGTTTAGCTTTGGACTCGGTGCCTGACAATGTTGATATAAAAGCAGTCAAAGCGTACTTGAACAGTATTGAAAATGTCGTACAAATTGAAGATTTACATGTCTGGGCGATGAACACCACAGAAGTTGCATTAACCGTTCAACTAACGGTAACCGATTCGCCGAAAGATTTGCTACACACCATTCGTCAACAATTAAAACAGGAATTTCAAATTTGGCATTCAACCATACAAATAGAACTACTTTCAGAAAAAACGCTAGCAGACGACTCGTTGAATGGAGACTAAACAATTAAACAAGTAATCCCCACCTTGAAGGCTACCAAGCCTTTTTAGAAAAAAGCCCTCCCAAATGGCAAATGCTTCGTAAATCATAAACTGAACTAAAACTTAAACTTAAACTAAAACCTAACCCAAACCAACAACTCCAATCTATGAACACAGCCGATAAAACGCGTTGCTTTGGCAATGGCAAGAATCAACAACTATTAGCGGACTATCATGACAAGCAATGGGGTGTTCCAGTTCATGCTGACCAAATGTTATTTGAAATGCTTATTCTTGAAGGTGCTCATGCGGGTCTGAGTTGGTTTACGGTACTAAAAAAACGTCACGGTTACCAAGAGGCTTTTCACCAGTTTGAGGTACAAAAAGTAGCAACGATGACAGACCAAGAACTTACAACTCTGCTACAAAATCCTGAAATCATACGCAACCGCTTAAAGGTTTTCTCAGCACGCAAAAATGCACAAGTATTTATTGAAATACAGCAACAATGGAAAACCTTTGATAACTATCTCTGGCATTGGGTAGATTATAAAACTATTGACAACCAATGGCGAACCGCAAACGAGATTCCTGCAACAACACCAATCAGTGACCAACTCTCCAAAGACCTTAAAAAGCGTGGTATGAGCTTTGTCGGCTCCACCATCATCTACGCCTATATGCAATCCGTTGGCTTAGTCAACGATCACGCTATGGATTGTTGGCTTCGCCAAAAGCCAAAATAGAATAAAAACACATCACCCTTAACCAAAACCTCAGCACAGATCTCAATAGTTATCTCAATAGCATTATGAACTTAGATTATCTAAAAGCTGCTGAATCAGCCTTTCTAAAATCCTATCCTGCGGGCTTTGAAGATGATAAATTAGCCGATATTCGCAAACGGCACAACATGGATAAACTATTACAATTAGCAGCCGATCAACTCAACAAACAAGCATTAGCGATTCCTTCTCTTGCCATTGAGCATATTATTAAAATAGTAACCCGTTCATCTATGGTCTCACTATTTGAAAAACCAAAATTTAGAGACAGCATGAACGCTCTTTCTGAAGCCGATCGTGAACTATACGTCTATGGTTTACAAGCATTCTTGCATGGTAATCAAGCACAACAAGAAATCGGATTCAATGACATGCTCAGTGTGCTAAAAGGTCAAAAACTTGCAAAATGGTCGCTAATGACAATTTTAGGTGCTTATTATCAACCTGATATTGAAGTCTATGTCAAACCAACCACCACCAAACAAATCATCCAACTACTGGAACTAAAAAACTTACACGACAAACCACAACCAAGCTGGCAATTTTATACCGAATATAAAAACCAAATTAATGCCATGAAACAACACGTCCACCCCAGTTTAGCGCCCTCCAACCCCGCCTTCACAGGTTTCCTAATGATGAGCTTCAATCTCCTAATAGAAATTAGTTAGCATAGCAACATCCATAGCACAGGA
Organism: Armandia brevis; assembly: GCA_035585475.1. Lineage (NCBI taxonomy): Eukaryota > Metazoa > Annelida > Polychaeta > Opheliidae > Armandia > Armandia brevis. The sequence goes on along the minus strand of JAXGGS010508255.1, from coordinate 3,921 downwards.
GGCAGGATTTTTGGCTCGCTCTTACATGTCTGTATGAGACTAAATAACTAAACATGTAGAAAATACCTACCTTATGCCGTGGATACTGGGAACAAATCCAAAATAACAAGCCTTCCGTGCCTTTCCCTGTATTCAGTGGTTAAAATAATCACAGCAAAAACTTGTAATATCGCTTTTTTGCACAAGTAAATACGCTGCTATCATTGCGATTTCACTTGATTTTTTATACAATTTAGGAAGCCTCTATTTTCTTTCTGGAATGAGTTTGTTAGGAGTTTTAGTTTTATGTCAGAATATTGGGAAGGAAGATATCGCCTTAATAGGTTAATGTTAACGTTATGAGTCAGCCAGTTTGTACTATCATTGGTGGTCCAAATGGGGCTGGTAAAACAACTTTTGCTATGAACTATCTGCCTCAGGTGGAAGACTGTCGCAACTTTATAAACGCTGATTCAATTGCGTTAGGTTTATCACCACTTTCCCCAGAACGAGAGCGAATAGTTGCCAGCAGATTATTCTTGAAAGAAATTGAGGCTTTTGTCATCAAGCGTGAAAGTTTTGCATTTGAATCAACTTTATCTGGCAAAACTTATCTTCGCCTAATTCGCCGTTTGTTGGCTAATAATTGGAAAGTCAATCTTTACTACCTGTGGTTAGCAAGTATTGATATGTCCTTTAGGCGTGTAGGTGAACGAGTTTCGCATGGAGGACACGATATTCCTCGTGAATTAATTATTCGTCGTTACCCTCGCAGTATCAATAATTTGCTAAATGATTATGCCCCTTTATGTCATCGCACAATTTGCTTAGACAACTCTCAAGCAGAACCTAAGGTGATTTTCGTGCAGGATACTAAGGGACGAATAATTGAGGACTCAGCCTTATATAAAATATTATCAAGTACACTTTAAAATATTTTAACATTATGACAGAATTACAAAAACACGCAGAGCAGGCTTGCAAATCACTGCATGAAGCGGTAAAACAAGCATTAGACACCAAACGCCGTCTTAATCAATATGCAATCATCTATAAAGACGGTAAAACCGTTCGGTTGCTCCCCGAGCAAATTCCACCATTGGAAGAACTTTAGAATTTGATTTTCCATAGTTTCTTAAGCTCTTTTATTATAATTCTTAGTATGCTCAGGTATCTGATTCTTTTTGCATAATTCTTTTTACATAGGGAAATGTTCTACTGCTCTATATACTTGTTACTGTTAAACTACGATTTTAAATCCATTTTAAACCACTATGTTAAAACACTTACCATCACTTAATCCGCTAAATTCAGACCAAAAAGCACATGTTGAGGCATTGCCTAATTCTCGCAAAATCTATGTAGAGGGAAGCGATTCTTCAATTCAGGTTGGAATGCGGGAAATTGCTCAAACGGATACACCAGTGGAAAAAGGGGAGCCCATTGCCAATCCAGCCTTTTATGTGTATGACACTTCAGGACCCTATACTGACTCTGATGTTTCGGTGGATTTTTATCAAGGGATTGCACCCATTTGTCAAACATGGATTGAACAGCGAGGCGATACTCAACCGCTTGAAGATTTTACCTCAACTTTTTCAAGAGAGCAGTTTGCTAATACTAAATTAGATAAAATCCGTTTCCCAGACCGCAAAAAGCCACTTAGAGCCAAATCAGGTCATTGTGTGACTCAAATGCACTATGCCAAACAGGGTATTGTTACCCCAGAAATGGAATATATTGCTATTCGGGAAAATCAACTTCGTGAAAAAATTGAAGAGGCTGTATTAAAACAACATCCTGGACAAAATTTCGGAGCGGCAATTCCATCGGTGATTACGCCTGAGTTTGTTCGTGATGAGGTGGCAAAAGGTCGTGCAATTATTCCTCTCAACATCAACCACCCAGAGATTGAACCCATGATTATTGGACGTAACTTTCTGGTTAAAATAAATTCCAATATAGGTAACTCAGCCACCACTTCTTCAATTGAGGAAGAAGTTGAGAAAATGGTTTGGTCAGTACGTTGGGGTGGTGATACCTTAATGGATTTATCTACGGGCAATAACATTCACCAAACACGTGAATGGATTATTCGCAATTGCCCTGTTCCTGTTGGCACGGTACCGATTTATCAGGCTTTGGAAAAAGTACATGGCATTGTTGACCGTTTGAACTGGGAAGTTTTTAAAGATACCTTGATTGAACAGGCAGAACAAGGGGTTGATTATTTTACCATTCATGCAGGGGTTCTCTTGCGTTATGTGCCATTAACGGCGGAACGGCTTACGGGGATTGTTTCACGAGGTGGCTCTATCCATGCGAAATGGAATTTACATTATCATCAAGAAAATTTTGCTTATACTCACTTTCGTGAAATTTGTGAGATTTGTGCACAATATAATGTTTCGTTATCGTTGGGTGATGGTTTGCGTCCAGGTTCAATTGCTGATGCGAATGATGAAGCACAGATGGCGGAGTTACGCACTTTGGGCGAGTTGACTAAAATCGCTTGGGAATACGATGTTCAAGTTATGATTGAAGGACCAGGGCATGTGCCAATGCACTTGATTAAAGAAAATATGGATGAGCAGTTGAAGCATTGCCATGAAGCCCCTTTCTATACTTTAGGACCATTGACCACCGATATTGCCCCTGGTTATGACCATATCACCTCAGCAATCGGTGCGGCAATGATTGGTTGGTACGGGACTGCAATGTTATGCTACGTTACTCCAAAAGAACATTTGGGCTTGCCTAACAAAGAGGATGTCAAGGATGGCTTGATGGCTTATAAAATCGCCGCTCATGCAGCCGACTTGGCAAAAGGACATCCAGCAGCTCAAGCGAGAGATAATGCTTTATCAAAAGCACGTTTTGAGTTTCGTTGGTATGACCAGTTCAATTTGGGTTTAGACCCTGATAAGGCACGTAATTTTCACGATGAAACGCTACCGAGAGAATCCGCCAAAGTCGCTCATTTTTGCTCAATGTGCGGACCAAAATTCTGCTCCATGAAAATCACCCAAGACATTCGCGATTATGCGAAAGAAAATAATATTAAAGACATCGGTATTGCGATTGAAACAGGAATGAAACAACAGGCAGATAATTTTCAAGAAAAAGGCGAAATTTATCAAAAAATCTAATTCACACATTTAACTCAAGAATTTTACTCATAGGAAAAAATCACACTATTTTATGGAACCCTCTTCTTATTCCCATGCACATCCTCATTCACATTCTAATGCCAACTCGCCACATTTCTTTCATGCCACCACAATTTTAGCCGTACAAAAAGATGGCAAAACGGCTCTTGGCGGTGATGGTCAAGTCAGCATGGGCAATATGATAGTCAAAGGAACAGCAGTCAAAGTCAGACGGCTACATAACGATAAAATACTGGCGGGTTTTGCAGGTGGTACAGCAGATGCGTTTATGCTGTTTGAAAAGTTTGAGGAAAAATTGCGTGAACATCCTTCAAACCTACTATTGGCAGCCGTCAATCTGGCAAAACTTTGGCGTTCTGATCGTTACTTACGTAAACTTGAGGCGATGTTACTGGTTGCCGATAATGAACGTATTTTAACAATTTCAGGTTTAGGAGATGTGTTAGAGCCAGAACAGTCGGTGATGGCAATTGGTTCTGGTGGTGGCTATGCTCAAGCTGCGGCAACCGCACTATTCAATCATTCCGATTTGAGTGCTGAAGAAACGGTTCGCCAATCGCTCTCAATCGCAGGTAACCTTTGTGTTTACACCAATACTAATTTAACCATTCACACGCTTTCGGATTGAGTTTCTAAGGTGATTTTTTAGACTAAGTTCTATTCATAATGACAAAAGATGACAAAGGCGAGTAGGGATCCAGGTTATTCCGCTGATCGTATTCTTCTAACCCCATATCAAAACGTTTCTTTATCTGAATATCGTAAAGAAAAG
>JAXGGS010508144.1:0-11091 GCA_035585475.1 Armandia brevis | reverse complement strand
GTTAAAGATAATTTTCGCGACATTTATGGTCTTTACCGGTGTGCGTATGTGGCTAGACATCCTGGCGATTAGCTAGCCATGAGTCAGCAGATTCAATTAAACACAGCCGTCATAGGTGCAGTGGCACGTAAAAAAGACGGGGCGCAATAAAGCCCAACTACGTTTGCAATATGCTGTTGCGCGATCAGGAATAACAAGCTGGATAACGCCAGTAGAACTGGTAGATAGCAATAGCAGAATTAGTGAACCGACTTCCTGCGGCGGTGAACTAGTAAGAGCACGATAAACAGCATCAGTATAAAAAGGAAGGTCAGCGTAATTGGTCGATCCAACAAATAAGAAAGTTTCCCACCACTTATTTGTATGCTTCGCACTAATTCACCTTCGGCTACATCTCCTATAAGCAGGCCCACTACTGTGGGTGTAATAGGGTAGTTATAGCGACGCATAAGCCAGCCGAGTAGACCCATGCCAATTACCGTAAATGGGCCAACTAAATTACCAGTTATTGCATAGGCTCCGGTAAGGCTTGTTACCAGTACCAACGGAATGAGATAGCGTAAGGGGGTTTTTACAATTGAGCTTGCAGCAAAAACAAAAAACAGTCCGATAACAAATAGCACAAACGCTTGGACAATATTTCCAATAATCAATGCGTACACAATGTCAATTTGTTCGCTAATAAAACGTGGCCCGCCGGTTACATTGTGCATGGCAAATGCACCCAAGAGCACAGCTGTACCAGCTCCACCGGGAATGCCAAGCGTAAGCAGGGTTACCATGCCGCCACCCTCTGAACTGGAATTGGCAGATTCCGAAGCAACAACACCTAGTGGGTTTCCTTTGCCGTAGGTTTCTGATTCGCGTGATTGTTTTTTTGCCAACGCATAAGAAGCAAGGTTGGCAATACTTGCTCCGACACCTGGAATAATACCAACCAGGCTACCAACCGCACTACCTCTAAGAATAGATGGAATGTGTTTGCAGGCAGACAGGCAGCCAGCAAGAATGGCACTGAGACGAATTTTGCGCATGCTGGAATCTTTCACAATGTAATCGCTGCCAAACAAATTGAGCAACTCTGGAACCGCAAACATGCCCACTAAGGCGGGAATGACAGGTATTCCGTCTAGTAGCATCATTGAGCCAAATGTACCGCGCATCATTCCTGTATCAGAAAAACCAACAGTACTTATTAGCATGCCAAGTGCACCAGCAGCAAGCCCTTTGCATATTGATCCTTCATTTAATATTGCGATAAGCAACAAACCCATCAAAGCAATAACCAGCATTTCTGTCGGGCCGAGTTTTAACACCCAGTCAGCAACCGAGTTAACAATTAGTAGTAGCACCAGATAGCCGAACACTGTACCTATAACTGAAGCAGTAAGGCCAATCCCCAGTGCCTCACAGTGCTTGCCTTGTTTTGCAAGTGGGTAGCCATCAAGCGAAGTGGCTACAGCACCTGAGGTGCCTGGCATGTTCATGAGAATCGCCGGAATTGCACCGCCAAATCCACCGCCAGTGAATATAGCTGTAAGAAATAAAATAGCCGGCAAAAAATCCATGTAGAGCGTGATAGGTAAGAACACCGCCATAGCAATGGATATAGAAAGACCCGGAATAGATCCAAATACCAAGCCAATGATAATTCCCGGAGGAACCACCAGCCAAGCGAGTGGACTGCCTATCAACAACGAGAAGGCGTCAGATAGGGCTTGTAGATTAATCACGATGTGTAGGAGAGCCCTAAAGGATCAAAGTGGGCAGGTCTATGCCGAGCAAGTCACGGAAAGTGACTATTAAGATGATCGATGCTAAAAGCGGAACTGTTATCAAAATCCATATTTTGCGCAAACCATCAAGAAGTAAGGATCCTACAAGAAAAACTACTATTGCCACATCGAACCCGGCTGCCCATAACAGTAGTGCAGTAGACGAGAACAGAGCAATAAGTAATAGTTTTTGCTTACTTAGAGGAATGGGAATGTCTTTAACCGATTTTCCTAACATCGAATGCACCAGCACGCTAATAAGCATAATGGAGGAAAACGCGGCTACAGGAGTTATGAAAATCCAGTCAGTCATGCGTCTGCTCTCCGCACTAATATTCCATGCATAACCTATGCATACCAGCATTATAACCAGTGTAAATAGCACAACACCAATGTTAGCTAAACGACCACTAGGTGTCGTTTTTTTTTCAGCATCCACAGGTGTCGGCATCAGGTTACGGCTAGTAGTAGTACAGAGAGCTTTAGCAATATTCCGAGATTATTTTACAATTGAAGCATATTTTGATAGTGCCTTGTAGGCATCATCAACAAGCATCTGGCTTTTTTCTTGTCCTATCCAGTCAGAGCCAACGCCAGCTTTTTTAGCGCTAGCCTTGTAGTCTTTGCTTTGTACAACTGCTTTATATGCATTAAGCAGTTTTTTGTAGCGATCTGGATATTCAGATTTGAATTTTGTTGGTACCAACATGCCGCTGATGTTACCACCAATAATTGGTAAAGGGTCAACACCCATTTTGGCGAGTTCATCGTTCATAGATGGTGCATTGATATCGTCTTTTCTTTTGTCAACAACTGCAAGTACACGTAGTTTGTCTCTAATAGATTTGGCACCACGGGCGGCAAGTATTTCAAAGTCTACCTGGTTACCAGCAAGTGCAGTACGTAGTGGTGAACCACCGTCATACGACACATAGCGAATGTTATCACGTGGGATATCAAGAGCATCGGTAAGCATCAGGGTTTGCAGATGTCCGCCGTTACCATAAATAATGCCACTGGAGAGCTTGCCCGGTGTTTTCATTGCTTCAACTAGCTCGGCAAATGTTTTGTAAGGACTATCCATGTGCACAGCAACAATGGCAAAGTCGTTCCACTGAGCATTTAGAAATGTGTAATCACTCCATGCAAATGGCGCTTTTCCAATAAGGATGGTGTTTGCCAGGTAAGGAGTTGCCTGCATTAACAGTAAGGTTTGTCCATCTGGTTTAGCCTGCGAAACATAGGTTGCACCCAGTGCACCAGATCCACCAGGTTTGTTTACAACTGTTACTGGCACACCTAATTCTTCTCCAAGTGGAGCAGTTAAAGTACGAGCCATGCGATCTGCGCTTCCACCAGCTTTAAAAGGAACAACTATAGAAATAGGCTTTTCTGGCCAGTCAGCAGCAATTGCCAGGTTGGTAAACATTGCAGCAATAAGAACTACACATGTGGCAATTATTTTTGTTGGTCGAAAATTCACAGCGAACGTCTTGTTTGTATCTTTTAGCATGGTTCTCTCCAATGTTATAATGTATAAATGCTACGAATAAGTGGATTTTTTAACAAAGCCACGTAATGATATATTAGTATATCATAATATCAAATACACATACTAACATGATTATTATCAGTGAGGTCGGCCCACGTGATGGGTTACAAAGTTTACCCAAACCACTTGATTTGGAAAGTAAAAAAAATTGGATAGCAGCAGAAGCAATGGCAGGGGTTGTAGAAATTGAAGTTGGGTCATTTGTAAACTACAGCTTGTTACCGCAAATGGCAGATACCCCTGCACTTGTTGCATTCGCTAAATCTATTCCCGGTTTAGAGGTGGCATGTTTAGTGCCTAATCTACGTGGTGCCAAAGCAGCAGTTGCAGCGGGCGCAGATAAAATTTCTATTCCAGTTTCTGCCAGCGAAACCCATTCCATACGCAATGTGAATCGTACCCACGCACAAATGCTTGACGAAGTGAAAGCAATACGCGCGCACATAGCCACTTTTCCTAAACAGCAGCAACCTTATTTTGAAGCTGGCATTGCCACGGCGTTTGGTTGCACTTTTGAAGGTCAGATAAGCGAACGTAAAGTAATTGAACTTGCAGAATCATTACTTGCTGCGGGAGCAGAAGAAGTTGGATTGTCAGACACAACTGGCTATGCAGATCCACGCACAATCAAGACAAGAATTCAAGCCGTGCACAGAGCTGTGGGCAATAACAAACTGAACGGCGTACACCTGCACAATACCAGAGGCCTGGGGCTTGCTAATGCCTGCGCTGCGCTTGACTGTGGCATAACCACTTTAGATGCATCGCTTGGTGGCATTGGTGGTTGCCCAGCATCGCCAGGTGCCAGTGGCAATATAGTAACGGAAGATCTGGTTTTCATGCTGCAAGCAATGGGGTTAGAGACAGGTATAGATTTGGAAAAACTGCTGGCCGTTCGCCAGATCTTGCTTCAAGCAACAGACGAACCAATCTACGGTTTCCTTGCAGAAGTTGGTTTGCCCAAGGATTGGAAAGCGCCGCTGCCAAGTTAGGCTATATACCAACGGTAGTGAGTTAGGTTACGGTGGGCTGCCGATAGATAGCTAAGCTAGTTGATTATTTGTTCGGTGAACCAAATGTCTGTATCTGATGTTTGATGCTGCACTCTGGAAAGCTGCATATTAAGCTGGTATATATCTGGTCGATAGACAATTTCTATGTGCTGCACCGGCAGGCTATTTTCACTATAAAGTACCCGTGTAATTTTTAGCAAGGGCGAACCAACCTCAACTTCCAGACTAGACGCATACTGGTCTGTTGCAGAAATAGCCGTAATACTTTGCTCGGCGCGGTCAATTTTATAACCAGCTTTTTCAATCAGCGATAACACAGGGTTATTCGCCATATCTTCTTTGGTAAAGGTACGGCCTATAGATTCCGGTATGTAGGTAAGTATGTGCGAGAACAAAGTGTCGCCAATCATCCGCCTACGTTCGGCACGCTGTGTAACAGAAGGCGAATTGATATGAAGTCGCTCACAGATGGTTTGGGGCGCGTCTACATAATCAAACTGCAACACCTCAACGCTTGTCTGGGTGCCAATTTCCATTAAATTATTCATCAGCCCCTGCACATCAGCAGTAAAGGCTTTGGTTGGAAGTGTGTAGCAAACAATGGTTCCTTTGCCTCTACCGCGCGAAACCAAACCCTCTTTGGCTAACTCATTCATTGCCCGCTTTGCTGTAATTCTGGATACGTCGTGATTTTCGATCAGCTCATTTTCAGTGGGTATTTTTTCGCCATTGCGAAGATAGCCAGCCAGAATTTTTTGCTTATACAGCAAATAAATTTGATAATAAAGCGGAGTAGGGTTGTTCTGTAGAGAGTTATTCATACAAAGGTCAAGTCCTGTTTAACAAGCATCATAAATAATAAAGCATCCATAATAGTACCGGGTGTACGGGGAGTGTTTGAATTATATGCGAATATTCCATGATGCTGATACATCAAAGCCTAGCCAAAAGGCACGGTAAGTTATATAGTTATAATAATATACTTATTTTGCGTGCAAACCAACACGGTGCGTAGCACCTCATAAGCTACCAATATACATTGAGAGAATCTATAGATGAAACAGTTAGAGGGAATACGGGTTATAGAGTTTTCGCACATGGTTATGGGCCCAACCGTGGGGATGATTCTCGCCGATTTGGGCGCAGAAGTAATAAAAATCGAACCCCCCGGTGGTGATAAAACCCGCAACCTCGCAGGCTCTGGCGCTGGATATTTTGCGATGTGCAGCCGTAATAAAAAAAGCCTGGTTGTAGATGTAAAAAGCGAAGAAGGGTTATCGGTCATTAACAAGCTGTTAGCAAACGCCGATGTAATGATTGAAAACTTTAGACCGGGTGCGCTGGATAAGCTCGGCCTAGGATACGAACATGTGCGGGCGATAAATCCAGACATCATCTACCAATCCTCCAAAGGTTTTCTTTCTGGCCCATACGAAGAACGCACAGCGCTGGATGAAGTAGCGCAAATGATGGGAGGCCTCGCGTATATGACAGGCCCAAGAGGGCAACCGCTGCGCGCGGGTTCATCTGTAGTGGATATAACCGGTGGCATGTTTGGCGTAATCGGCATACTTGCTGAACTGATAAAAAAACAACGGCAACCAGAACAACCGGGTGCGCACGTAAAATCTTCTTTATACGAAACAACCGCATTTCTGGTTGGTCAGCACATTGCGCAAGCAGTGGTAACTGGCAAAGAAGTGCCACCCATGCCAGAACGCATTTCGGCCTGGGCAATTTACGATGTGTTCAGCACTGCACAGCAACAGGTATTTATTGCAGTGGTAACCGATAGCCAGTGGCAGTTATTTTGCAAGGAATTCGGTTTGCCTGATTGGGCAGAAAATCCTGCCTATGCAAAAAATCCAGACAGAGTGAAAAAGCGTGATCAAATAATTCCAGAGCTAAGAACCCTGCTTGCTGATATGGAAACAGCTGAGGTCATTGCCAAACTAGAAAAAGCTGGCTTGCCATTTGCACCAATTAAAAAGCCAATCGATTTGCTTGAAGATCCACACCTCATGCATCCAGGCGGCATGCAACAGATGCACCTGCCAGACAGCGGCGAACCAGTTCGCTTGCCAAATATACCGCTAGAAATAAACGGCGAACGAGTAAGTCTCAACAGTGATTTACCGCAAGTAGGCGAACACAGTAATGAAATTTTGACAGCACTGGGGATGGATGCAGCACAGATTCAAACACTACGCGATAAGGGCGCAGTTGCATGACAGAGGCGCTGAGCTGTTACCAAAAAATATGCGCCAGTCATCTGGTACATAGTTTTGAAGACGGTAGCAGACTGCTAGCCATAGATAGAATAATGCTACACGAACGCACTGGTGCAGTAGCACTAAGTAATTTACAAGAAAGCAACCAGTCTATAGCAGATCCTAGCATGGTCTATTCAACAATAGACCATGTGGTGGATACCAAACCCGGCCGCAGAAACAACAGCAGAATGCCAGGTGGCGAAGTGTTTATAGAAGCTATGCGGGAGCAAACCAAAAACAACGGTATACGGCTCTTTGATACCAGCAGCAGCGATCAAGGCATTGTCCACGTCATCGCACCAGAACTTGGCATAGCACTGCCGGGCATCACCATGGTGTGTCCAGACAGCCACACCTGCACACTTGGTGCAATGGGTATGCTGGCATGGGGAATTGGCACATCAGATAGCGAGCACGCTCTTGCCACCAGAACACTACGCGTGGCGCAACACAAGCAAATGCTGGTATCTATTGAAGGCAGCAAACCACCCTGGGTCACAGCCAAAGACATGGTCTTACATCTAATTGGCATACACGGCGCAGCAGCAGGGGTTGGTTATATAGTGGAGTTCAGCGGATCAGTCGTACGCAATATGCAGATGGAAGAACGCATGACGCTCTGCAATATGGCAGTGGAGTTTGGCGCCTTCTCTGCGCTGATTAGTCCGGACGATACAACAATTGATTATGTAGCCAATCGCCGCTATGCACCAGAGCACACAGCCGAGTTCAAACAAGAATGGCTGGCACTGGCAACGGATGCCAATGCAAATTTTGATAAAACAATTACCCTGCATGTTGATGATCTACCACCAGCGATGACCTGGGGAACCAGCCCGGAACATATGGGCGTTAACAACATGCAAGTACCCACAAGCGAAAGCGCGCAAGAAGATAAAGGGCATGCCCAAGCATTGGAATATATGGATATGCAACCGGGGCAGCAATTACCGGGCACGCCAATAGACGGTGCATTCATCGGCTCGTGTACCAACGGACGGTTAAGCGATTTACGCAGAGCAGCGGGCATACTCAAAGGCAAAAAAGTAGATCCACAGGTACGGGCAATTTGCTCTCCGGGATCAACAAGCGTAAAACAAGCAGCAGAAGCAGAAGGGCTAGACACAATATTCAAGCAAGCCGGTTTTGCATGGCAAGAGTCGGGTTGCGCAATGTGCTTTTATGCAGGGGGAGAAACCTTTGCACCGGGGGCAAGGGTTATTTCGTCAACCAACAGAAACTTTGAAGGCAGGCAGGGCCCGGGCGTAAGAACCCATTTGGCCAGCCCAGAAACCGTAGCACTCAGTGCCATACACGGCTGTATTGCAGATCTTCGTGCCTATTACACCGACAACAGCGATACAAACCAATGAGCAGCAAAGGCTACCAAAAGCACACTGGCATTGCCGCACCCATGCTGCAAGATAACATCAGCACAGATAGCATCATCCCATCGCGAGAAATGAAACAGGTATCCAAAACAGGTTTAGGCGATGGCATGTTCGCTAACCTGCGTTATACAGATCTACAGCGTACACCCAACCCGGCTTTCATCCTTAATCAGGCAGAATACAAGCAGGCCAGTATTTTGCTGACGGGTAAAAATTTTGGTTGTGGCTCTTCTCGCGAACACGCGGTTTGGGCGTTACACGAATACGGCATAACAGCAATTCTAGGCTGTAGCTTTGGCAGCATTTTTTACAACAACTGCATAGCAAACGGCATACTTCCAGTGCGGCTAAGCACACAGCAGGTCGTCCACATCAGCCAGTGGGTAGCGCAAAACCCAGCGCAGAACCGGATAGGTGTCGATCTAGAAAATATGCAAATAACAGCAGACATAACCTACACCTTTACGCTGCAAGCATGGCAATACGAAATGCTGCTGCACGGCTATTCACCAATAGATATAACCCTGCAACGCAAAACACAAATTGATACTTTCATTGCATTAGACAAAACACAAAGAGCCTGGCTCTACACCGCAAACAACAAGAAATAGCCAAACTGTACAAAAGCATTAATCCGATTAAACTACAAAATAAATAGCTATACCCTAAAAGAAAATCACATGCTATAGGTATAGCGAGATGAATTATGCTCGTATGCTAAATAGTTAATGTAAATATACTAAGAGAATGTTATGCCAGAACCTATAAGCACAACAGTTAGCCTTGGATTGGCAGCATATCTAGGAAAGGATGCAGTAGAGAAGCTACTTGGGCCAACAGCTAGTTACCTTGGGGGTGAGTTAGCAACGCTTGCAAAAAAAGAGTGGGAATGTAAGCAAAATATTTCGTAAATGCAATATTCAACTTTTGACCCCTTATAAGCGTTGTTGAAAAAACGATACAGGCAGCAGTAATAGAAATAGCCAAAAGCGAGAGCATATAATGGGGAGGCCAGTTCTCAGGAAGGCTTGGGCTGAATGGCTTTCCACCAATATTGAACCCATAAGTAATTTCGCACAACAATGTAGTATGCCGACTATGCCTATAATCACATAAATGTAAATAAACATAATTTTATTTTTCATGAGCGTGTGGGTTTAATAACACCCTAGATAAATTATACTGATTCTATTTTTTTAAAATCCTTTAACCTCTCATGGACAATTAGGAAGTCCATAGGACTCTGTCGCCTAACGCCCAAATAAGGGGCTGATTAATAGTTGGCTATAATGTGAAGCGGAGCTAACTGTTAGCAGTCCCGCTTAATTTCCTTGTTAGCGCTCTTGTTAATATAGACTCAACCACTTTGTATTAGTTTTACCATTCTTCACAAGAGCTACGTTTAAAGTGATATTTTCAACCAATATATCCAAGGTAACAACAAAGCCGACAGTTCCTTTATTTTCGGAGGTAAACCATTCTAGCCACTCAACATCATGGCCATGAAAAGAGGTGAAGCTTTTTCTTTTACGATGAACTTTCCATTCAAGTATTGCAATAGGAATATGTTGGGGCTCCCAATCGTTATTCCATGCAGTCATCCCTGGTTTAGACCAAATTAACAAGTCTTTGTTTACTTGTTTTTTTGCGGTTTTATCCCATTGTTTTACAGCCCCTTCGATCACAGCTTGTGAAAGGCAGTGGAAGATTGTTTTTTCTTTTACTTGATTAATTAGATGGGCTGTAACGTAATGACTTACTGCTTCTCTTTCTCGCCCTATCCATTTATTGGATTTAACATCTGAATGAAAATCGGTAAGACTGCTTTTTATAATAGTTTCAATCATCATCCCACCTTGATTTTATGCTTTGAGTGCTAACGCCCACATAAGAGGCGGAGCATCAGCGACGTCCTACAACAAAAGGGAACGTACTTTAGACGCTTGTTAGCTGCATAGCTATTGTTTGTTAAGTTTGCTATACAAGAAACCCAATAATATACCATAGGCTAAAAACTGTATAGCCATATAAGTTATTTCCAAGGCCATAAAAAATGGAAGATTATTTACTTCTTTTCTTACAACAAAGTTGATGACTTGAATGGAGAAATAAAAGACAAAGACTATTCCAGAAAACTTAAGCCCTTGTACTATAAAAGAACCACTAAATTTTGTTTTTAAAAATAAAATAGCTAAGACGCCGCCTTGAATAACAATATTTGAAAAACCAGCCAAAGCTGCGAGTAATGTTTCTTCCTCTTTGAAATATCCAAACCCCAAATAAAGTTCGTTGAAAATACCAACATGCCATATAGCAGTAATTGGAAAAATAGTGAACACATAAGCTAGTGTTGAAAGAATTAGTAATTTTTTCATAAAATTTCGCTCCTGTCGTTTCTTGTAGATTAACCCAATATCTAGTAGTAGCTAACATCATATTGTACTAGCCAGCCTCTGTCTAGTATAGTATTTTTACTAATTAGTAATTAAGTTTTTTGAGCATGCACAGGCTTCACATTGGCAAAAATACTTGGATTTGTTACAGCATAAGCATGTGCCCGAGAAGGTGCAGCGCTAGTATGTCATCTATGTGGAACAATTTTTGAAGGCATTCCCGAAACAAAACTGTTAAGTTTCCGAAGAGGCTGATATACATCATAAGTCTGCGCTACATGATATGTTGCAGCTGATTCGTAAACGCCACTATTCCATTCGCACCGAGAAAACTATTTATGAACCAAAAGGGTTAGACTCGATTGATTTTTGATGTTAGTTGGCTTAGGCTATGAATTAACTTTTTTGTAGGATCATACTGATGGCTCGATCCCCACTTTTTGATATTCACGACTAACCCCAGCATGTTATTGTACGTGGCAATAATCGTGACGCTATGTTCATGGCTGATGATGATTGTTAATTTTATTTAGATAAACGCAACAAGCTACGAATAAAGCATGGGTGTTAGGAAGCAAACATTTTAAAGACAAGATTGAGCAGCAGTTAAACCGGTGCACTAGGCCGTCAACAAAGGGTGGAATAGAGAGTCGAGGCTTATCGTGAACAAGTTAAAATCAATCGAGTCTGACTC
>JAXGGS010507811.1:0-11096 GCA_035585475.1 Armandia brevis | reverse complement strand
ACAACGCTGCTAGCTCACATCTATGACCCGCTGTACATGTAGTGATCATAAACCTGGCATCTGAAACCTGTTGCTGCGGGCCGCTGTCACAACGATGGACCACGTTCTATTTCTGTGGGACAAAGAAAATTTCGCTTCTAACTTGACCTGCAATATCATATTCCAGCATTTCTATTTGTGGTCATATATTTTCAAAGGAAATTTAGAAACAAATGAAGGATGAAGTTACTTTTTTTTCTAGCAAGATTTAACCAACATAAACTAGGGCTGACACCCGGGTACCTGGGTCTGGGTCGGTTTAACGGTAATACCTTGTTCCAAATACGGCACCTGAATATCCGAGAAAATCAATTAATTACTCACAAATCAAGCTCTCTGTAATCAGAGTCAGCAATTTATGATTTGACCATATTTTACCTATTCCATTGTAAATGAATTATACAAAATGCGAAGCTATAAAAGTTGTATGTCAATATGAAGTATATTTACGAACTTAGATAAACAGGGATATTATTTTTCCTCAGTTTTCCAGGTAAAGGGTTTCGGGTACTGGGACGGGTGAAACCCATTGAGTCCTAAAATGCTGACTTGTTTCAGACCCACCAACAACATGAACAACAACGACCCTTATAATGGGAATACATTCTTTTCCACCCACCGCTTCTTCTATCCTGAACTGAATATGTGCATATAGGCCTATAGCGTTTTCTAAACCGATCTTAACCAGAAACTAGAACCCGGAGCAGAAATCATTGTTACTTTTCAAAAGAAACTTTATCAAAGTGTGGATAACAGTATTTCCTTTTCTATAATTGTCTGACAAAAAATTCCAAATTGATGTTTATATTGGGATTTTGTCCGTCACTTTGGTATCACAAAACCGGGCAAATTACGTGTAAATAGAGCATGCTGTTTTTACTGGAAGCAGCTAAATGTTTTTAAGTACGCTCAGTTGAGTTGAATATCTCGTAACTTCTGACTGGGAAGAACTTTCAACAATTATGTGACCCCTGAACTTATAGTTGTGTATGTTTGGTGACTTTTACCGGAGGCATATTCCACCTATAACAACTGTAGGGTGTTTGACATTATGTATAAAGAGTTTGCATTCTCCAAGGCTTGTATTCCCATATACCTAAAGATAGTTAACCGAGGTTTAGTTTAATATTAATTTTACGCCAGAAAGGTAACGCTAGCTCAGTGATTTTGTATAAAACAGGAAATATTCAGGACCTGGACGACGGATGCCGCTTAGAAATATTTCTGTAGTTTTAGATGACCCGAATGTCACTCGTTTTGTGATAGATGAAGACTGAATGACCAGTTTTCTTAGAGTATACGCCAACATGAGAATGATCATAATGATAAAATCTGCAAGAGGGTTTATTCCTGTCTGTGATATTCAATTATATGATAACATTCATTGTATTTAGGTTAGATTTGTGTACAAGATACACCCCATCTGAATTTGCTGACTTGAATCATTTGACCCCCTAAAAATAAATTTGCCTACTTATAAATCTCGGGTTAGGTGTTTATGATTCTGGTGAACTTCTCTGAAATTTCTAGTTTTGGCAGATGTATAGGGCAGGGCGTGAGAGACAGCCCATAACTGTCGTTAAGTAATTCTAATGAGGAAGGCGGTATTATTTATCGTGATAAATGAATAACGACTTTTCATACCTTGCACGTCGAGCGCCGATAATCTAATTCATGCTTGTGTTGAAGTGATACTTTTCTTGAATAGACGAATATTTGATAGTGGCAAATATCTGTAAGGCTGCCATTCCCCGTGCTCCCTTGTTGTGTTTTTATGTGACGGGCAACATGAGGTATATACAATACTAGATGCCTTACGTCTTTAAGAACACTTTTGAATAGGATTACGATGATGCGTATTTTCATCAGATTCCTGAAAGTGTCAGAAGAACATCTATATGTACTTTAAAGAAAGGGAAGGTCCACCGGCCCTCAGCCTGGTCTTCCTTGCCAACGAATAGCAGAAAGGCATACATTCACGTGATATTAATTTTGAGCGTTATATATTTAAATAATCATGTAATTCTACTTGGACATCATCCTCTGGTATACACATTGTATCCTTGTATCCTAAATTTCTTATACTGGTGTTCTGGATTTCTCATTCATCTGAAAGTGCTCAGCTATTTCCAACCTTTCATTTTAGTGATACTTTTTCCGTGAATTTGGGTTTCGGACGCCGACCCCACTGCTCGATTCCTGTTTGACTTCCAACTTGTTCTAAATTAAATTTTAGCCGGAAAGGCTAGTGGTGATTATAGGCATCTAAATATTACATGTTACTTATACCTTACTGGTTAAAGTTATAGACTTTCCGAGCCTGGGACGATATGTTCCGTAAACAACTATAAATGTGGACTTTTCTTTGCTCACCAGTAATTCCCTGCGACATTGCTAATCTGTAGAATCCCGGAGTTGTCCTCCACACAGTTTAAATGCATACGGGTAATTACTGGCTGACAGAATAACAAGCAAAGTTACAACCTCGTACTACAAACAATCAAGCTGCTCCCGAAGTCGGACTTAGAATTCAAAAGCAATAACCAATCCTAAAAAAATTGTCCTGTCATTTTGCAAAAGATCTATTTTCCGGTGGGTTTTTCCCGTAACACTTTGGATCTACTGATTTAGTAGTTTTGTTGTGTTTTTAATAGTGCCTTGCTGACCATTACAACTTCTATATCTGTCTCACAATACAGGCCGGCGGCCACTCAGATCGCGAATGTCGGTTGTAAGTAACCCAAAGTCGAGCAGGCCACACGTCGGGGCGGTCCTCCTCTTCTCCGGCCTCAATTTACAGGATTATTCTAATCTAAAACTGAAAATCGCGCTGGCGTCGGTGGCAGCAGATAGCGAACAACAAGAAGGAAGAACGGAATTTTTTTCTATGTGATGCGTTTACCCTGTGAATAGGAAACGTGGACTGGAAGCAAGACGCTCTCATTTTTCAGGGTAAACGCGCCACATAGGTCTGCCAGCGATAGCTCTACTAGCGCGTCCACGCCGTTGCTGCCAGCCGCCATTTTGGTTTAATTCGAATTTCCGACCGCCATTCCGATGACCGGTGAATTTTACGATAGTAAATTGACATAGTGAAGACCTGGAGCGTAAAGTATTTACTTGGAACAGTTTTGCACAAAATTCATTGATAGATGAGTTGAGTTATCGATCCTTTTGTTGAACGATTCAGTAGCACAATTGCGAAATTATCGGTAGGAAATGTTTTGGTTGCGAATGCGCTATTAAAAACCCACTGTCGATTCAATATTTCGAATCCATTCTTAATTATTTCGCCTAGGTTGAATATTTCTGATGAGTTTTAGACTTAATGACCATTCATCGATATCGTTTCAATTATTGAATATTAAATGTGTCGATAATTTCTTACTCAGATGTATATATTTATTTCCTGCAGATCCAGGCAAATTAAATTATAATCTCATGGTACCATTTGATATACATTCCACGAGCAACAGATTTATAGTCTTATATACACTTGTTCGCTTCTCAGTAATATTGAAATGAAATCACCCGATTTAAAAACCACTATTATCAATATCTCACAACATGTCGAATTCAACAGGAATCATAGACATTTGTAGTATGCATTTATATGTATGCTCTTAAATTGTTAATAATCAACTCGGCCGTATTAAACGTTAAAAACGAGAAATATCCACACCACACACTGTAAAAATGAGCACTCGACTGCCGAACGGCATCAATCGATACGTATACTAATTTCCATAAACTATCATCTGTTTGCTGAGAAAAGCCACGAACAAGTGAAATTATTGCATCAATACCAACACATATTCCATGCTATTTATAAGAGCTGATTGTCGGCTATTCGAGTAGGCTAATCCGAATTCAGCCATTTAGGATGGCACTAGTTCATATGTGTTTATTCAAAGTCGATATTGTATATCAGGGTTTACCGACGGCCGAACCTACGGTCGTCAGTTTAGGTGCCGATGTGAAGCCGATGGCGCTTGGGTAGGCCGTTTTAGAATCTCATTATCCCTTGTGACTCATTTTTGTTATTTTTGGTAACCAATTACTCTGGCAACCCATCCGAGCCTCAATACTTAACTGATTAATTTTTTTTAAAGAAAGTATAGTACCACCCCACCCCCCCCCCCCCCCTTTAGGCCATTCCCAAATTTAGGATTTTAACTGTAATCAAACTAAGTTTTTTCTGACAATATTAAAGGAAAGAAAATGTGGATACAAATAAGTTTAACAAATGGTCCTAGAAGTTAATCTGATGGATGACGATTGGATTCTTTGATCTATCTTAGATACCATTTATACCAACATATATTATTGTACATGTATCTAACTCCCGAGCACACTGATTAGCCAACACAGAGCTAATCCCGCCAGCCAATCACGTGCCTTTATTTCGTTTATTACACTGGGTTACGATTGCATGTATGAATATTATCACATCTTGATGTGCGGCAATAACGTAAGTAACAAAATAGTTCGAACCAAATAATAGAGAGTAGACAGGTAACATACGGAAATAACTAACGACCCGTCCCTATCGACGTCGGCTTGGCATCGGCAGCTAAACGTCTACCCTGAAGCACGTATATCGACATCTATAGGCAGTCGACGCTGCTACTATCAGCGTATATTTTTATATTAATATATATCTAAAACTGAAATTTATTGGACGGTTTTCATTGTTCTATAAGTAATAAGTATTGTTCAGAGAGCAATTGTGTAGCAAATATATAATAATTTATTGGTAACACCCGGCAAAGGTATTGCTATTACATGTACATATGCTATAGGATATCATGCGATATTTATCACAAATTATCTATGGTATGTGGTGTGAGATAATGCAATGATCAGGATTACCATTTAATAATGGTTAAAAATAGATCGAATGTTTCTCTATCATATATCAGATGCCAGAAGAGTTTTGTTTTGTCGTGATATATATGTACAAAGTGTACATGTATGTGTCAATATGTGTATTGGTCGGATTATTCAATATTTTCGGTGTTAAGATATAGTTAAGCGCTGCCTAGAACAGTGTAGAGAAGATGGAGACAATGGCGATTAATTGGAATACATGCAGAGGCTTAAATTAATGCATACCTATTTCAAGATTTCTAAAAGTTAGATATATCAAATGAATAAAACAAGGAGTCTCGAGTAGGTGCAAAAGATTATGTATTTCCGGAGCTTTCGGTAGATGCTGCCTTCATCAGCGGGTTACAGGAACAGACCTATATCATACATCTGTCTATTTAGTTCACCCAATACAGTGTCGCCCCCAACATAGAATATTGTCTGCTACAGGAAGTTGGGGCGCTGCCTGTACTGGGCATTAATAATTGAGAGGACTCTTTTCATCTCTAACGTAAATACGGGCTCCGTCGACACCGGGCTTAATAATACTATCAGCCGGTCATTTTTACGAGGCTGGCAGATTTAGCCAATATCGGTGGCTTGATAGTCCACTTCAAAACATCTCTCTTGATCGCACCAATAAACTAACTTGCAGTGTAAGACCCTAGAGAGCTCCTTGAGTGAACCCCTTGAAATTAGACATATTTTTATGCCTCACTTTTGATGCAGCCTCTGTCTTTCATCCCGGATTAGTGGGGATGCGAGGGGGGGGGGGGGCAGAGGGGGGGGGGGTGTGTGTCTTCTCTTCAACTATAAGACCGCACACCATGAGTGATATAACACATTCAATTGTTGGGGGACTGTCTCTAGTCTGAAGCTGTTCTTTAATCTAAATCTTATTTTAAACTGATTATGTTTTGATGAAACAATGATTAAGAGATAGTTAATTATAAACATTTGTCGATCGTTCAAGAAAGTATATGACTGATCCAGTTTCTGAGGTGTTTTCTACTCTAAAGCGTTATTTCAGGCCCGAATATTATTCTAGCACCCTCGGCTAATTTCACAAAACGTAGAGTGTATCACTACACCTCCCCTGCACCCCTGCCTCTCATCTGTCGTTTTGGAAGCATGGAGAGAGCAGTCGCATCTAAAGTAAAGATGCCCACCGCCGGCTTAGTTTACTCCAGAAAGGGTTCACTCGGTGCGACGTATTCTTATCTGCACCCCTCTGCTATTTCTGGCTATTAAACCTTGACTAAGCAATTCTCGAATCTCGAGCGAGTCATGCCACGCTGCATTATAGCTTCATACATCATGCCTCGGCTTCGTACACAAACTTACAAAATACGGGTTTACAGCATATATGTGAGAAATAATCCATGATGGTTTCTGCAGGAACATAACTAAAAAAAACCCAAAACCGCATAGCAACGGGTTCATGGTGGAGCATATGGAACCGTTGTGCAATCAAGATATGTAATATAATTAAAGTAAGGTAAACATATCTTATATCAACTCAATTGTCTAACAGAGAGAAATTGTGTATGAAAACAAGTCTTTTGGACCGGGAAAGAGGGAGAATGGGAGGGGGAGAAAGAGAGGGGGAGAAGGAGAGGGTGCGAATGAGAGGGGGCGAATGATAGGGGGCGTATGACGCGGTCTGTTGTTTGTGATTTGAGGCCATATGCTGGACGATTCGTTCACAGCGATTCGGTAACAGCCTTTCGGAATATTCACACTCGCTATCGCATGTGAAAACTTGGTAAATTGCTTTTGAACAGGATATTTGGTCGTGTTCCTTCATTATAATCTATTCTTTCAGTTCATTATTGTGTGAATCAACAGATCCGTATTTTATATTCCTGAAGTCATCTAGCATCTCAACATGAGATTTATTATAGTAGAAATGAAATAAAACTCACAAACTATAAAACTTTCAGATACATCATGATATATATGCGACAAAAAGTACACGATGGCAATGAATATAACAAAAAAGTAGCCTCGCCAACCTATATCTCGTGAATATATATGTACAGTATGTGATTAAGTGTACATACATGTATCCATCCTCCAAGTGTTTCAACACAAAGCGAGAATATCGAAATATACAACTTAAAAAATGACTTTGTGCAGTTGCAAAATAATATGTTTTTATCGAACGCACTTTTATTTCCCTTCAGCTTTCCTCAAAACATCACCGGGAATACCAGTTATTGGTGCGAAGACCCTTGATTCACAGAATTACTACTTGCTGGTAAGTTAACCTCAGTTTGCTTCTGTTAGGTTTAGGTTTGTGGGATGTATTCTAACCTTCAGCCGCCCGAGAATAGCATTATTAAAGTCATTTAATTATGTTGAAAATGATATAATATCTCAACCACGGCCGAGAGATTTGTGAAGCATATGTCGTTGCCGATTGAATTAGGTCTCCCCGGCTAACCCCTTCGAAAGAGTTATGTATAAACTCCCGGTAGCTGAGCAATTCTGTTTGAGTCATATTCAATTTCAAGTATATGTAGTTGCTATAGCGCTCTTGAATTGTGTTGTTACTTACCCGCATAATGCTGATCTTCGGTGTCAGAGCGACTTAATTACACGCAAAAAACATTGATTTACCACATGTATAGAAGCTAAAACTTCCAAAAGAGTGCCTGGCAGCTGTCGGAATCTATTGTCGGTACTGGTTAGAATGTGGAACAACTTAAGTACAAAGTACTAGTATTCGAAACGAGTTTAGAAAGTTGGTCAATGAAGCGATCTATTAAATGCCTAAAGAGTTTAGGGGTGCAGTTAAGCATCAACAAACCAAATAATATGTCGAACATTGCCATTCAATACATATACAGCTTGGTAATTAGATAATTGTAATGAAAATGATTAGTTTATCTGTTGTTTTCATGCCTTAAACCAAACTTTTATAAAACTACAAAGAGCCGTTAAGATACGATTTGATTCAACAAAATCCCTATATTCGGGGGCCTAGTTGCTATTGTGACAATTCATTCAAATTAGCAACGTGAGCTGTGATTAAACTTTTCCGATAGAATTTCCATCAGTCTGCATGTGCATATGATTTCGAAGTATAGGATGTACGTGATTTATTTAATGATGACAATATGATTTGTAGCTTAGTTATTATCATGCCAATTATAAGTTCTGAGGTCTTTACATCTTGATAAAGTCAGCTCAGAAATTTCCTACGATACTTTGTCAGGGGGATTTACAGTTAACACAAATAGTAAGCCCTGCTGTGTGTTATAACATGGACAACCAGTAGCCACTGTTGTGTTTGAATCCGCGAGTAACCAACCTTCTAGCAGCTGCCTATGGCTGTCAGACTAACATGATGAATTGTCGGGTCCAAAAGATGGGAGGTATATCATTCTTCTCGACCATAGTGTCAGATTCAGTAAGCTGCAATTATCACCCTGCAATTCATGTATCGGTAGGCTTCGAATTGAACGAAATTCGCATTGACAAACCATCGATTGCATTCAATCTTCAAGTCAAGTTGCGACAATAAATCATTCTCAATGGTGTCGGCCATCTTATAAACAGAATGCCACGTTGCAGTGGGATTTTCCGCAACAAACATTGTCAAACAGGCTGATGTAAAATTCTTCACGGTACTATTTTGCTACAGGTAGGTGCAACAGATATTGTACATTTTCTGCTGTAATAATTCATATAGCAAAATTCTCTATTCTGGCTGAGGTCCTAATGTAAAGGCGACATCATGACTTCCGGTTAGTCGAACGCAAGTGGATTTGTAACATTATATTAGCAGGGGTATGAAAACCACCGTTTTGACTCTTGCGTTCATGAATATCAATCCAAGAGAGTTAGAGCAGTTCTGGCTGTCATCAGCATCGTCATGTTTCTGCGCTTCTGCTTCCGTTATTCTTGTTCAAATTAGAAACGTGTACGCCAAAGTTTCACCACTTTATACAGGTTTGCGATGGGGCATGTATCAAATATAGTAAAAATCTATAGGCCTATTTCCTTTTAAACTCACGTACTTAGTTAACTCAATGGTTGATATCAGATGAAAATTGTCCGATTGTAACAGAATTTGTGGATATACACGAACAACAATCAAGCCAATAACTAAGCGATTTGACAATATGCATATATAAGTAGCTACGTAGTCGGGATATTGACTGGGACGTTTTACTTATCCTACAAAAAACGTGGCAAACAAAATATAACTTGAAACATTATTTTTAAGAAAATCTAAATTTTTAGATTGAGTTTGATATATTTCTATGTGCTCGTAATCTTATTGCGGAGAGGATATGATAAACCATATTTTATGTCACCCGACTGCAATCCCCGTTTGAATTCAAGTAAATGTCCGTGTCTTGGCCTCACGGGATATTCTTCTATATTGACTTCAAGCGGCTAGTGGTTATTTTCCTCTAAAGAGCAGTTCTAAGTGAAGTAAATAAGTACGAGCCTGATGTCTTGGAGTAATGTGCAAAGGTCCTTATGATGTACATGCATGTATGTGGTCTAATTTGACCGACGCAGGTCTGTAATATTCTGTGCGGCAGCAAGATATCACCATTATTCTGTCGTGGACTGTTTTGTCTTGTTATTAAAATTACTCCTCCGGAGGGTACATTCTAATTATGTCACAATATTCCGGCTTCACGAACGAAATTACAAGATATAAAGACAATTTTGCAATTTCTAGAGAGAAGTAGTCACTAAATCGGAGAGCATTTTAGGATGGGAAAATACTTTCTGTTATACTCGGACATATTAAATTCCCTGTTAACGCGATCGAATTGATTTTCATCGAGGGACTCAATACCAGCGTGTCCTCTTAATGCACATTTTTCTTTCTGATCTAATCTTACACAAACAACGAACTTTAAGGTATGAGTCGTTGTAAACTAACAGGCATGAAATTGATGAAATTAAGATATATAACTTGGGATGTAATATGATATACATTTTGTGTGTTTTGATGCATTTCCTCAGTCATATTTTTAAGGTCATATGTATGACGATGAAACACTGAGTCAATAGGTATAAACACTCATTAAGCTTCCGAAATGATGAACATCTTGTGTCAAATAGACTGCCTTAGATCCCGAAATGCAAATATTATTCATAGTAATTAATATGCTAACCTCTTTTAGAGACGGGTCACCTACGGTATCTAAAAACAGGTCTAGTCGGCCATGATGTCTTTAAATGTTCTCAACTGTTTCTCTAGAATTTCAGTACCGACCCTGCTGATTCAGATATATTCTCCGAACGAATGTTGACAACGCCATATATTTATTCCCGGTATGATATCGGCCGACTGTATCGCCTTTCTCGTGATTAAAAACTCCCCTCGATACATGCAAATTCGTAGCAGGTCCACTAAAATATAAGCAGACTGCTCGTAAATTACAAATATTATATAATCGGCTGCTATAACCTAGGGGATGAGCTGTCCTTTTTAAAGAATATATCATTTGTAATTTAGTATTTCACAAACATGTACTTCCTGATATCACATTCCAATCACTCAAGTAAATAATTTATTATGCATTGCAGCACAAATATATATATACTCTGTCAACCTGGGAAAGAGCGTAAAGCTGAAACGGGTTTGCGTGGATTTTAAGAACCGGTTACCCGAGGGGTGTTTTCCGAACCGCATCGTGCCGAAACCGGTGTCTTACGAAAACTCAGCATGGACAGCTGGGTGTCCTCCTACATATGAATGAGTATGCATGGTTGCAGAAATAAATAATAATTGACAAGGCCGGAGAATCTGAAACGGGCCAGGTTTTAAGAACCGGTTATATTCTCGAACCCGAATCCCCGAAACCGGTGACATACGCCATGAGTTAGAGAATATATTGAACTGTGGTGAGAAATATGCAAGATTTCTCTAAACGAAGTCTGCGTAATATTCTTTTCAGAATGACTTGCTTGTTATTGCTTAGTTAACATTACGGTTCAATGATAGCTCTTTGAGCAGTCGCTTGCATATCAGAGCGGTGAAATATTTGGAAAGACTAAGGTTTGAATCTGTGACCCTCATCCGATAAAAGCTACTCTAATTCCCTCTTGCGTCGATAATGTCTGGATACTAGCACTCGGTATAAAATGGCAACCTCGCAGCAGTTCGGCAACAAAACAAATATCAAATAAACTATTAAACGGGAGAACGATGGATT
>JAXGGS010507700.1:0-11100 GCA_035585475.1 Armandia brevis | reverse complement strand
TTAATTATAAGTAGCTGAAGTTGGACATGAGTGCCTCAGTCCTTCACTTTCCAATGCCTTAAATATGCCATTAGTGCCTGTTCAAAATATCTCTAAAAAATTATGCTCTGATATAATTCGTGTTAAAATGGCCATCTAATGCACTAAATAATGTCTGTTCAACAAACTGCAGCTTTTAATTGGATACTTGGGTATTTTCATTGATAACTTGAGTGCACTATAAACGCTAAATAAGCCTGTGAAACCAGCGCGCCTCCTTGTATACCTCCTGCCGGAAACTGATCTAGATGCCATCTTGACCTCACTGCCCATATTTAGCGAGACTGGTATAAGTATCCAAATTTTCTATATATTCTGCCGCAGTGTCCGTGTCAATTAAAGTCCCAGAGGCCCTCCTCAAGTTTATTCTATGCGCGTTACGTTAACCGGGGTCAAATCGCTGTCTTCCAAGAGGCAAAGAATCTCTCCCAAATATTCTGTGCACGCTTCCTGCAAAATCCACGGCATCCGCATTTGGTGATTCCAAGTTTGCTCACCAATTTCTATGGCTCCATCATCTTCAGCTCTGTCAGATAGGTAATCTTTGTGGTCTCTGTTGAACACCCCACCTCCCGGGTCCGCCATGTCAGCAAGTTCTGATTGGCTGGGCGGAATAGGTGTTAATAGTCCGCCACCTACCGGGAGAAAAATGTGCAAAAGCCAACTGATCAGATAAATAGCTACTGATTGTGGGAACATCCTAGTCCCAGATTTTTTTTTTGGTGGGGATTCTGAACCTTTCTTGTGGTAGGGATGTGCAGCCTGCCGATACCAATTGGGGGTAAATATGAGCTGGTGTAGTTCAAAATGGGGTCTAATTGGGAGTATTTACTTTAATTTTGGGTCAACATGTACAATTTTTTCTTAACAATCTGGTGTCTAGACAAAGGTGATTGATGAAAAAAAATCTTCATCAGTTTGTTTAAATTTGGGGTCAAAATTAGCTAGGAAGTTGAACATTGGGGGAATTGATATGCATGAGCCCGGAAAAATTTAAATTAAGTTCCCGGGTGTTGTGCATGAGAAGAGGAAGAATTATGTTCATGTGAGATTTGCCTGATGACTGTTGTTTTTTTAATTAATAAAATAATCAAGGATTTTTTTTTATTTCAAAGTAGAGTATTGTGAGGCTTAAAAGAGGATGACTGCGATAACCGTTTATATTATGTATGTCATTTAATTCCCAAATCTGTTTTAGACCTACAAAATATCTGCCAATTTTTTTTCCATAGTGTACATTAAATTACATGTGAGGCATTATGTTTAAGAGTCTGCCACAAACTCTTTCCCCAATCAACAAGAATTTAAAGACACAGCCAGGCTCTTTTATTCCCCCTTTTTCCATGGTATATTATATGTTTTACATGTGATGTGTGTAACATTTTTAACATTAACATTTTTCTTACAGTGTTCAAAATGTCCCAAAGACAACTGGTTCCGGATAAGAGTGGTGAGTAATTGTACAAACACTATTGACATAGTGGGAATTAAATTCTCATTTAAATTTGAATATATTAAAAATGTACAATATTTTCAGACTCATGCTTCCGGGAAATCCTAAACCATACACATCTGGGCACCAGCAAATCAGTACTAGGTTTAAAACATTACCTTATGAAAGCAACCAACAAGTTAGGGTTGTCCATCTGACATACACAGATTGCGTGGGCAGAACCGGCAACGGTTGCCCTGTTCTCAAATGGGTAAGTAATCTTAGTTAAGTATGCCCCACTCCACACCGCCTAGGACTTTTGCTGGAGATATGTAGCCTACAAATAAGCCCACCAGACTAGATCATGTAAAACCGGGACTCCAGGGGACAATATAAAGTGTGAGCTTCAGATTATCAGACCTCGGGGTCTGAGATTTAAATGTTTAGGGAAGCATTTGCCGCGCATGACTACGAATACATCCCAATCCCTGCAGCATGTAGCTGAAGCCAAATCAGAGACCAGATACATGCCCCTGATTAGTCAAGCAATAAAATCCCTCTGCACAAGGGACCATTGAGAATCTGGGCATCTGCTGCATTTCGCCGATTCTCACAGTTGGCAACTTTGATTTGATAATGAGTCAATTAATATCTGCTAACACCTGCCTGTACATTAACACATGTGACACTTCAATCCATCCGCAATGCAACAATTGCCCCAATGCGCTCCCCCAGGGAGCCTCTGCCTGAGAGAGAAAGAGCATTGGACCGACACTGTGACTCAATCAATTGGCACATTTCACCAACACCAATCTCAGAGTTGATAAAGTCAAAAGAATAGCCTGTCAATTTATTCTTTGATGCTCTCCTTGATCTTTTAAAAACCTGTCATTAAATTGGCGGGTACAAGCCAGTCCAAACACTATCAGTTGATTCCCTTGAGTAATGAGAGATCCACTTTGACACACCCCTCTTGATTGATGGCCCAACATTATTTTTTGTTAATTGAGTCTCAGTTAACACTGCCCAGTTTGGTGATATAATACCCTCCCTAATAGTATGAAATATTTCCAGGCTAACTAGTAATATTGATAAAACCATTTATGATGAATTATTATTTCAGGCTTATGAACCCGAGGCTGGGGAGGTAATTTTAGCATTTTCCAAAAATATAGACCCCCACACAGTAACACACCAAGAAGTATTGAGCATACGACAGGGTATTTGGTGTCACTTTTTCTTTCAGATTTAGCTACATAGATATTTTAACTGCCTTCTCTTTTATAAAAATTGAAATATATATTTTGTAAATTGTACCACATAGGCTAAGTTAATTGTTTTTATTAGGGTTACTTGTTTGTGCAACAGTGATACATAATCTGTAGGCACCAGCAGAACATTTGGATGTTGTACAAGATTCCAAATATGCATCTGGAGGATACCTGGAGCAAACACTGAACGGGACCAGAATGAGGTTGCCCATTATTTGTTGTCGAGTGTGCTGGGAAGGGAACTCGCAGAACGGTGCCGAAAACTCCCAGCCCAACTGTTTAAACTGTTTTGCCCAATAGGATTCGCCAATATGGTTGGAGACCCTTACTAGACTTATATTTTATTTATAATTTCCATTCTAACACAGTTGATTTATGATAAGCTAATTTGAAATTGGGATACAACTAAATGTTTAATTAAAACACCAGAAAGCATCAGAATCGGTTATATGATGTGCAGATTGGGCTCAAACAAAGATGTCGGTAGACCTTGGGCTGGGGTTTCTGTGGTATCAGATTATTGCTCCCATCTGCACACAGATACCTCCAACATGAAATCAGGCTGTACCAATGTAAGTAATTAAGGGGTTATGTAAGTATGGAAGGTGCTCAATTAAGTACCTAATTTGCAGGTTTGCCATATACCGGGCTTTGTATCGTTACTAAAACAGGTCTTCAAATTATTATTAATTTCTGGTAATTAATATGATTATTAATATATGATTCAGTTGGTAACCGTAATGAAACCTGGTGTGAATGGCCAATATCATATATTGGCCGAATACAGGCCTACAGAAGGAAGACCACCGCTGCCTCAAGAAGACAGCCACTGGAGGGCCACACACCCCCTAGTTGGATCCACCGGAATCAAGATGGAGCAGGTTAGCCGTTTTCTCGAGGAGAGGTCCACTGCACCACGCCAGTTCCAACTCCCAATCGACACCAGCCAGAGAGCGTTGGCTCAGTGTATTTCACCCACGAAAACCTGGATAAACCTCTGCACGACCACGGCTCAATTCCAGATGGCCGCCACCAACTGGACGGCTCTTGCTGTGTACACAAACAGGCTACACCTGAGGAGCCTCCATATCTCCAGATGCCAGAGTTGGTCCCCCAGCGGCTGGTGGGTTTTGACGCCATGGAAGCAGAGAACCTGGTTTGGGCAATCTGTCTATGCTTCAGACAAAGCAGCGGTATACACATGGCCAAATATCTC
Source organism: Armandia brevis (assembly GCA_035585475.1). Classification (NCBI taxonomy): domain Eukaryota; kingdom Metazoa; phylum Annelida; class Polychaeta; family Opheliidae; genus Armandia; species Armandia brevis. The sequence goes on along the minus strand of JAXGGS010507700.1, from coordinate 7,142 downwards.
AGGGGCTGCGTAAATGCCAGGGTGGAAACAGAACATGAGGTGGAGGAGGTCCTGATGTGCGCTGCAGACCACAAGATGAGATTTTCTTTCATTTATCTTTTATTAGTGATGGCACGCGAGCATGACACATTGGAGATGGACTGTCTGGAGTGCTGCAGACTCCAAGAGATCGTCCTGAGGGCAAGAGAAGTAAAGGACCCTTAAGGCGCCATACTGGCTCTGCCACCTTGGTGGGTTGACGACATGAAAGGCAAGGTATGGGAGAGGAAATTCCACCAGCTTAAAATACCCTGTGTACCAAGGGTTGCATGGGGTCCCATTGTGTTAACACTTAAGCTCCATCGCCGCTACAATATGAAAGTGAAACTGTACATAGAGGAACATTTTCCTAACGTACACCTTCCCAGAGCTGAAGCTCCGAACTAATTACCGAGTTGTATATATGTCATTGTGTGTGACCGTAGCTATGTCCATGTGTACGATGTCCTTGTGTGTGACATCCTTGCGTGTGATGTCCTTGTGTGTGACCATATCGGTTTTATATATTCCTTGTGTACGATGTCCTTGTGTGTGACATCCTTACTTGTGATGTCCTTGTGTGTGACATCCTTGCATGTGATATCCTTGTGTGTGACCGTATCTGTTTTATATATTCCTTGTGTAGGATGTCCTTGTGTGTGACTGTATCTGTTTTATATATTTCTTGTGGACGACCCCATTCATATTTGTGTCCTTGCGTGTGATGCCTGTTATATATTTCCTTGTATATATTCCTTGTGTGCGACCCAATTCATATATGTGTCCTTGCATGTGATGCCGGTTATATATGTCCTTGTATATATTCCTTGTGTACGACCCCATTCATATTTGTGTCTTTGCGTGTGATGCCTGTTATATATGTCCTTGTTTGAAGGTGATTACCTAGCATATCTATGTTCTTGTTTGTGATGCAATACCTATGTCCGTGTGCGTGACACTTGTTACCTGAGACCTTGCATGTGCAATATATAAAACGCCATTGGAACAATATATATGACACTACTAACTATGCCCTGGGATTTAAGGAATATATAACACCTTTGTAACAAGATATGCCTCATGTGACAGTATCTGTGCTACTCACTTTTCATTACTGAAAGTACACACAATCAGTAAATGTTAGAAGTTTACAATTAAGCATTTCCATTTAAGAATACCCACAGAGCCCCGATGAGAGAAGCAGCGCAACTTCCATTCATGGCAGAGGTGGAAACTATGCTGTTAAAATAGTTTTCTGCATTTGGTTTAGATTTTAAATTCAGAAGGACAATATAATGAGACACAACAAATAGCAAATAAAATGTGCACCTGAAACTCAAACATGAATCGGCTCACATATTAGACCACTATCTCCGCATCTCAAGCATGTTATCTCTGGACCTGGGACTGCCGGACATGCAACCATCGCTGTCGTTTAAGCGTCCCAAAGCAACCTTGCTACCCTCTAGGCCACAATATGAGTGTGGAATGATTGGAATTTATAATTGATATCAAACATGAATAGGTAATGTAGTCATCTATAAACGAGTAAAACCGGTTTCTAAAGTGATAGCATATACCTCAACATTTAAAACCAGTTCTAAAGGTGGCAGTTTAGCCTTTATGCTATCATAAGATCTTAAAAGTGACAGCTAAAGACAGGCCCTATAAAACTCTCACATTAATAACTGGTTGGACAGGAAATATAACAAAACACAAATTAAACAGTCTTTAACAATGCTATGCTGTTAAACACCTTAGCATTTCCGTTTGGCCAATCATTGTGTGTGACTGTATCTGTTTTATATATTCCTTGTGTACGACCCCATTCATATTTGTGTCAAATCACTTATTTTAGATTTTAGTCCCTAGAAACAACATTCATTTCAACCAAATATTTCAATGTGGACGAACTATACCCTTTTATATATCAATGGTTAAAAGTGAGCAAGATTCCAGTAATCTTTCTTGTAATCCGCATCTTAGTTCTGTTAATTTCTTCAAAAAGCACTATCAGGTTTGTCCGTAGATATACTCCTCAGTGAGCTCCCTTGGTCTGTAAACCAATTAAGCAAATATGATGATGACTTCTACGAAGATTTTGACACTAATGCAATGGGTCCAAAGTGTGACAAATTATATTCTGTTAATGAATCAGTCACAATAAATAGTTGTGGTGTGGCCAAGGGTAATACCTGTACATATAGGCCTTTCTCCCATCATAAACACAGAACACTAATGTTTTACTAGTTCTGGCAATATTGTGTTAAAGCCAAAGTGTCTTTATTGTATAAAAAGTATAGGAAAATGCCTATCCTAGCTTGTGAAGTGACCTGGATTTTCATAATGTTCAAGGTGGTCTAAAATTCCAATTCATGAAGAGTTCAAATTTTTGCCAGGAAGATAGGAATGATTTTCTACATTGTCCTCGTAAGTTTGCCCTACAACTTAATATAGTTTGGTTCTAGCCCTATCAGTCTCCAAAATCTGTAGTCTGAGCAATTTACATGTCGGTTTTAAATCTTCCATGAGAAGAGAGACATTTATTGGAGAATGTTCTATTAGTTGGTATAATTCCAAGCCCCAAGGAACCAAAGTTCACAGACACATGTTTAAAGCCCATAGTTTCTGCGTTAATCAAACTTTGGGAGGAGGGTATTGTTATATCTCGTCATGTCACTGATAATTTAGAAATTGATGAAGATATCTACAGGGCAGCTCTAATTTGTGTTTCTTGTGATATCCCTGCATGCAGGAAATGCTTTGGATTTTTAAGTCATAAAGCCCTTATCGGCCGTTCAAAATATTTGCAAGAGCTTCCTTGTCCCAGCTTCCACAAGAAAAATGTCTACACAAATGTTGACGATAGTTTGAGGCTGCCAAGAATTAGCGATGACCACATTGCATCTGCTCGAAAAGCTAGAGCTGCTCTGAGCAAGACTCTATTGAGCAGTCATCTGGCAGTCGCAGGAGTTGTCTATTTGAGCTCCCTTATTATGATGCCATAAAATTCGACATAGTTGATCCCATGCATAATTTGTTTTTAGGGTCAGCCATAAATATTACTCAAGTTTTAATCTCTAAAAACATCTCGTATCACAACAAGCTTTTAAATATTCAAAATGTTATCAGGTTATTTCATGTCAGATGCCACATAAAATTGCTTCTTAGTTTGACTTGTTTTACATCAGATGAATGGAAAAATTGGTTGTGTTTCATGCCTATTGTTTGTTTGAAGGGGAAAGTGCCTGATCCTATTTTTGATTGCATTATGAAATTTTCCATGGCTACTTGTTTTTGTATGAGGTAAAAATTGTCATGAGAAGATATTAATCAATTATATTTTGGTGGTGCTGCCTCTGTTGAGTAATGAAATTGATTATTCTGCTAAAGATTCAGAGTTTGTACCCATTCAACAATTATTTTGTTGCTCTGTCACTGCTTATCAAACAGTTAAATTGGGTGCATGTGTTATGATGTGTATTTTTCAATTTCTGCTTTATTAATATTATTCATATTTGATTACATAACTATTCATAATTTTATCAATTAAATTTACATTGTTTCTCTGGCATTACATCATTATTAGACATTTTTGTTTATTAGCATATATATATAATCATAGTTTATATTAAAAACTGGGTTTCATTCATATTCAATTTAGCATGCCTTTCTTTGTATGTTAATTTCCGTTAACATTTGCTTTGTTATTTATTAATTTTAGCTTGCTGATCTCCCTTGCTAAACATACTAAAGAACCTGCATGAGACACCTCTGGATCCCCATAATTGTTATCTACACTTCACACTGACCTAAATCACTAGGCAGGAACCAGACTATATACATGTGATTCACTGGACTTGTAGCTGATATCAAGTATTGTATTCTGATAAGCCAGTGTGTAATGGCTAGTCACCTAATCTATTGACCAACACTCATAATGGGGTAAATGTACAGGGACATTATCATGCAGATTATGTACATGGGAGACATGCAGAAACTGAGGCTTGAGTGCTGAGGGCTCTGCTGGATCCACCCAAAGGATATAACTTCAACAGAAAGTATCGTGACTCGTGGCTTTTTCAGCTGAACCTTGAAGGAAGACAGACCTGAGAACTGATGAGCATATTCCTACATGAAAGTAAAAATAGATATTGGATATTTAAAAGTGTAGAAACAAGAAGGAATTGATAGACTATATTCCATGGACACTTGGGGAAACAGATGAGTTATAAATATCATATCTTAATGCAGTAATTTGTGTGTGAAGTTAGGGAGTTCAGTCTCTAGTATTGTTCTTATAAGTTTATATTTAAATGAGGGATTTTCCAGCTCTATTATTGGTATTATTTGTGAATTGATTTAGATCAGTCTCTGTATTAAATAAACCTTTGTAAATGAAACTTATCCAAGGATAATCCAAGGTCATTGACTTGCATAAACAAAATGGTTGCTGATTACATAATACATTAATGAAGTCAAATATATATATTCCTCAGTGAGTTATGAGTTAACTTAAACCGCGAACCATATTAATATAATATTTATTGATGGAATCTTGAAATTAATTATCTAATTTCAAGATATAATATATATAATTTAATGAATCTCCTTAACTGGGGGAAAGACTCCAACCGTACTCTTACTTGCCAAGCAGTACATCCCAAACAAACGTCTGAGTATTAAAATAACGAGCCACACTCATGTGAATTATAATATCACGTTTAATATCATAACTTACGGAAACAGCCGTGGAGTGGATAGTGGAGTATGAGTCAAAGTCTATACTATCTCTGTGCTGGGGAAAACCACCTGACCACGAATACATTAATGATTGTGCAAATGAATTGAATGTGTTATGTGATAACGAGCTGATAAATGCCTTTATTACGCGGATAGCCGGGGTCTCCCTCACTACTCCCTCTCCAGTGTGCTGCTGCTTCGGTTATATCATAACCGATCAATTGAATGTACGTTCATTGATAACATTATGGACTTAAGATGCTGATGCTGAGGATGCAGAATACCATCTGCCCAACTCGCCACAGTATGTTAATACTTTGGAAGTGCAGTCGATAGTATTTTCGCCCGCCGCATCAAAGCAAAGTAAGTATTTAACATGTTAAATGTTACTGCGATATGTCACTTGAACTTGGCACAATTAAACAAATCATATTTCTATATTCATTGTGCGTTCATCATCTATTTCAGGAGCAAATGACAGTAATTTGGTGTTGCTTCAACTAGCAAATCAGTAAAAACCCAAACTTGTCTATCTACAGTGAGTGTTGATTAGTATCACATATTGTTCAGTTATTTGGGGTCGAGCAACGGGAATTATAAAATAACTGTTTTATTGCGGCTCAACTGGGAATGTCAGCGTCATTCAGAGAACGGGTTTGGCAAGTAAGAATGGATAGTTAAGGGTGATCAGGGGTGGCGGCAGTGGATGTGTCGGTGGAACTGCAGTGGAAACGGTGGCGGAGGGTACAGTGGAGGAGGAGGATCTCGGGGTAACTATAATTTTGGTAATGGCGGTTTCAATGGCTATAATTGTAATCCCGGTTGGAGCCCTAATCCCTGGTTTCAGCAAGGGTATCAGGCTTTCCCCCTCCGTGGATTAATCCGGCATGGCAGCAACAGGTGTCTCAAGTGCCAAAATACACAAGTCAAGTCAAGTCAAAAACTCATTTATTTGCCACAACCTGTACAGGATACGTGTTTGCCCACGGCATACAAATAATAGGTGAGGAAATACTTCTCATAATTACCGGGCATGGGTCCGCAGAATACTAAAAACATCACCCTGAGTATAATGGAGGAAGCTTTACGTCACCAGCAAGCTGGAAGGGTTGATAGGGCCCAGTCTCTTTTGGAAGAAGGTATAATCATTATGAAGCAGCGTATTAAGTTAGTCTCAATAACTGATAGTCACAAATTAGGGTTTAAAGTTACTGAGAAGTATGAGACGCCTGCCCTAGCTGAGGATGAGGAGGACGCATAACGGTTGATCAAAGTACAGTATTTTATGCTGTATTTGTTATGAATCAATTATGAGTGTGGCCTCATACTTGAGTCTACCTAGAGTAGTATGATATGATCATGATTTAGTTTAACAATATAGTATGTTTTGAATATATATTAGATTTCTACATTTTCATTAATTAGCTAGTTAATTATTCATTCAGTTTCTAGTATCCGTAGTGATCTAGTGCCTTTTACTTAATATTATTTTTTACTTTGAATAATAGGCTACATGGTGGTTATGACAAGACCGGATTCGCGGAAATGTGGAGGATGAGGAACGACGATTGATGATGGAGGATAAATCTGTTAATGATAATATGACCCATTAAAAATTCCCTTCGATTTCATATCATGTTTAGTTTGCGATGCATGTCGATTTCGCAGTTAAGTTGCAGTCGTTCTGAGTGGAGAGATGTGAATGAAGAAGTAAGGCACTAGTCATTTATACTGGGGCGATGCTAAACGGGTGTTAATGTTCGTTATATCCGTATCATTTAAGAGTAAGGGTGCAATAAATACATGTATTCCCATAGTAAATTATAAGTAGTTGGGTCACAGTTTTACGGCATCAATATTAGTCACAGTGACTGCACATCGCAGCACTTTTGTACTACACATTTGTAATTAGTCTTCACCATATTAGTTTGACCTATAGTTTAGTATATATATGTATGTATGTTATAACATTTGTCAGCGATTAACCACACTGCTCCTAAAAAGAAGTATCCAGTTGCCCCTACAGTTCAACAGTGAGCACTCCAACACGACATAGTGAGTGACAAACCATATAATTGTTTACTGAGGTTCCCATATTTATTGCTGAAAGTACAAAGCTAGAAAAGATCCTAGCAAACCAACAGGTTATTATCGCATCCCTAAGGAAGATTAAAGGTGCCACTGGGAGCAATACTATATCGATTCATAATCTGCTGCCCTAGCAGCTGGACACAGTCCAATCAACACACCAATTATCTTGTACAAACAAGGAATGGTCATGCTATAGTGTGAAAGGTGGGAGTAGTAAGCTTAAGCTGCAGGGCTGCTACCACTTGTATAACATAATGAGATGGAAGTAAAATATAAATCTCTGCTTTCAT
>JAXGGS010507699.1:14907-28103 GCA_035585475.1 Armandia brevis | reverse complement strand
TACACAATTTACATTAATTGCTATTCATAAGGGCAATACCTTCGACAGACATTTTTCCTTGAATACCCAAATTATTGGGAGCAATAAAATAATATTAAGACTGGCACTCAATTGATGTCACAAGGATTTCAATATTCGGTGGACAAGAATACATACAACTCTTTTCAAGCATCTTCCTTCAACGCACAAATACTGACTAGGTACAATTTCTTACCCGCTAGTTGATTGTAAGCCATTCTGATGTAAAAATTGTGAGTTACGAAAGATTTTAATGAAGGCCAACGCCTTGACTGCATACGAACAATTGTGCGCTCAAAGCAAACGAGCTCTGTAGACAATAAAGTATTCACAAACAAACAAAGTAAACGCTTTTCTCACGTAAATAGCACAATTGTTAAATATGATATATATGCTGGGAGCTTCAATACCAATCCGAGTATTACGTAAAGCTACGATTCCATCTCTATGTGGTATCTGTACACAAACAATCATGCATCTGTACGTGACTTGGTTATATGAAACTGATGATTAAAATGGAAGAATGACTCGATGAACGTTCTGCTGAACTGCTGCTACCACTAGCTGTTTAAGGTGAACTTCCACTGCTGGCCGGCCGATGTTACATCACAATTCTCAGCAGTCAGTCCTTTAGTTCGATGTTGACCGCTATCGATGCACAAGTCGTAGTGCATGTGCTTCAGCATCCGTTTGCTATGGTGACGCTTCCATTTTTGATTAGGATTATTAGGATTGCAGGGATAGAGTTTGAGCACGCTCCCTGCATAAGTGTCTGTTAATGTCACACACAAATCCATGTGCTTTATAGAATTGTCTTTGGTTAAAGCCCACTCCTGTAAAAAACAAACAAGAATCCGATATAAAACCCGAGGTGGTGAAGATAAATAGGTAAAAACTCGCGTGCGGAATGGCGAGAGGATTATACATAATTGATACCTGGTTTCCTCCTGAGTGGTGACACACGAAAACCCCGATGGTGCCATCCTGGAAGTGTCCTAATGTATCCATACACATGGACCCCTGCTGGATGGCACCAAAAGCTATATCTTGTTTATCAGGTACTCTGAAAAATACAGCGCACTCATAATGCTCTTACATCTACGGACAAATATCTGATGCGATAGTTATACAACCACCATAAAAACACAACACCGAGGATAAGCTGCTTTACGCACAGACACCAGTAATTCAATATGGTATTCGAGATACTTGAAGTATGACGCAGTTTAAACGTGCATGTTAAGCTGAAATAATATTCACAACGAGACATCACAAGTGATTATTTAAAAAGAGTAAGTCATGCATTTGTACAGAGCACTATTCTAGAAGCTTTGACGATCAGAATTGTTTGTACCAAGATGTACATGTACATTGATTTCCTTTAACATGCTTGTTACTGTTTTTTAACGCCTGATAGGTTGTCTTATTTATTGAGACTGAGTGTGATTCTGCCTTTAGTGTGTTTATGTCATTATGATAAATCTAAATATGACCGGCATTAATGATTTCTTCAATCACTTCATAACCTAAATTAAAGAGGAGAATGTCATATTCAACATGACTGTCTTTTTGTAATTAGTGGTAAGTAAAGCAGACAAGGAGTGAGATATAGAGGTAATTCAGCGAAGCTAAACTATCAGCAGCCCAGTCACCATTTTAATTATGTTACACACATGTGTTATTGATTGATTTATAAGGTGCGCCACACACATACATCTCTATACCTTTAAATCAAATCATAAGTAACAACTTCTGATCAGTGTTTTTTCAGGAGACTTGGGGATTTCGCACCGCGGAAGGAATTGGACTTTCCCTTGGCCTTTGGTTCTCTGGTATCAATAATTGCAAAATGATTTACTCGATGACAAAATGCAAATGTAGTGGGAGTGTAGATGAGTTATTGTCTCTATTGTAACGAGCAGCGATGCAGCCATGTCACAGCAAAACTGCTTGTAGCGTATTAAGTGCGACAGTATTCCAGTGCAGATCAATGTACCGGTAATGATATCTAACCAGTGCTAGTAAATTTACATCAAAGTTAATTGCGCTCTAGTAATAGTATAAAAGCACGATGTCCATAAAACAACAGATTTACTTATAGCTTTTACTGATTTTGATGTGCCACTCATTTGCAATACCACGTGGATTTTTACACTGCAGACATGCATAAGATGACGAATAAGGTGAAATACATGCCCACGCTATTAAGGAAAACGCGTGTTAATAAAATATACTAGCATCTGTAACAATTTTCTACTTTGAAACGAAATGACAGCGTTTACATGCCACAACCAGTAGTTAAAATTGTCAACTTACTTTAATTCTGGATAAACATTTTCCAGATACCACTTGAACGGCTTACACTGCAATTTTTCTTTTAGCTCCATCCTGTTTCTAATGCTGTAAAATAATATACACGTATGATATTTCATTCATGTAATAATAGAAAAACAGAGGCAGAGTCTCTTAGACGTCAATTCGGGTTTTTGATTATTTAATTGTAAGAACTTTATTGTCGAGTTTTGATTAATTGTCAATTTGACATGGCATGGTAATAGAAACAAGTTGTTGTTTAGAAAAAGAAAGAATGGTTTGTTGGTTTACATAGTAGGATATATTAAGGTGTGAGGAAATGATTGACTTACTTTCCAAATGGCACATTTTTAGCAGAAGGCACGGCAGCATAATAATAAGACTTAAATTCATCCATCCACACCTCTGCCGCCCTCCGAGTATTTCTGAAAGTTTACAACGCGTCAGGGTTATACTTTCTAGGAAAGCAATTGCATACAGCGAGTCTTCGGTTTTGGGGAGATCTGGTAACAAGACTGGATCACAGCAGTAATAAAATCTAGCCGATGACAGATATCTAAATCCACGAAACAAACGCTGTAACCACATATCGGCTTTTGGTTTGACTTTTATAAACATCATCTTTACGCGTGTCTCGGTTTATAGATAGCGTTAAAACATATTAAATCATTCCATCACTGTATTATTGACACGCTTATAGAACCAGCATGTTCTGAAACATTCTATAATATGATGCACCACCACCTAGCATTACATGACGGGGTATATAACGCGGTTGGCAGGCCATTTACAGGCTAAATACCCGGCCAGGTGGTCTGCTACTCTCTCCCGTTCTACACATTTACATAAGGAGGCTCGCACAGTATGAGGAGGGAGACAGCTGGCGCCATACTTATTACCTGGCAAAGACGTTCCCGCTTCCACCGGGAAATGTATACGGGTGTTGTTTTCTGAAGACGTGACCCACTCGGCTGCAGGGAATTATCTCCAGAGATCCATGACACTGCCAAACTCTGAACGATATTTCTGTAATTAGAAAGATAATTGAAATATCACGTACTTGCAAATTCCTATGCGATAATGCTAGGAGCTGTGCCCGAGGATGGAATCTACCAACACGTGATAGTTTTTTAATTTAATATCAAATCCATCAATACTGAAATATCATGAATCGTAAAATCAAATATCAATTTACTTCAGAAATTAGTTTAGACATACATAGCATGCAACAGTTTAATTTCGCACCGAGGATAAATTATATTGGGAGGACTGTGCATTAGTGGTCGTTTATTTTTAATTCCGAAACAAATTGATTTATCACAACCTGTGGCATTAATTTAGCCGGGCGCTGCTGATTTAATGGCCCTCGAATGAATTGGCCAACATCATAACGGAGTAAGCATCATATTCCGGTGCTCAATGTTATCTCAAATTCCGTTTAGTGCGTTCCTCATCAATTATGCAGCGAATCATTGACTATTACAAGCGTCGCTCTTGCTTGCCCAAATATGGAAAACAAATCATGACTATTATGAATCTACATAAATCATTTAGAAAATCTGCATATTTCCAGGGGTGGATTCAGCTATTACTTAGGCTACGCATTGTGCAAACTATCGTACAGAAAATACTTCCTGCTTTAGTGAGTGACAATTGTCGAGACATTTGAAGGACACTGCTTGATATATAGGTCAAGGAGGCGCTTCAGGGATACATTTCCGTCTTAACGAGAGATGCTCTAAATTGAGCAAATCAAGATTAATGAGCCCTTCTACTATTGATGAGAATTTTTCAAATGGCCAGTGAAAGGGATAACAGGTCTGTGCTTATTCCCGGGGGATTAGGCATACACCCGTGTCTGAACACACCAGCCTGTAAAATTCTGCTCCCCCTGGATGTGAACCTGAAGCTGCTCATTCCCGCAGCCATCTCCATGAAGATATGTCAATTTCCTCGGCCAAATACCCGGCGTGTTTACTGATGCATAGTCTCATTTGAAAAGTGCAAAGCTTTCAGAAGCCGATTTGGTTGCGGGCTTAATTATGGCTGAAAGCATGCTTGAGAAGAAGCAATTCTCCTTAAGACGGGTGGCTTGCTGGTGACACAGACATGGGCGTCATGAGAAGAGAGGAGGCGGGAGGAGGGGAGGCTTTCCAGGAGTCAGGAGTCGTGTAAGGCGCTCGTGTGTCACACCAGAACATTGCGACTTCCCAGGAGAGGGCCGAGAAAACCAAATGTGTAAAAAGCAGGGCATCACCAGGCGGTTTGGGGCGGCGTTAACCGGTGGGTGGGCTAGTGTTTGTCGGGGTGATCGCGCGCCAGATAGACTACGTGACTGTGAATAGATGTGCCGGGCTGTGGTGTGTGAGCCAGAGAGAGGGAGGCAGGGGATACAACTTAGTCGCATCATCCATGATGGAATACACCCGCACATGATTTACCAGGCGGGGCACGACCCCATCATATCTAAACAATAACGCAGGGCCGACTCATTTTATTGGAACTTCAGATCAAATATCTCGGGCCTTTATAAACGACAAACGCAACACAAAACCATAATCTTATCACTATTTCTAAAGGTTTGCCCTTTGCTTGTCGATTTGGCTTCACCATAACGGTCCATCGTGACACCCGGCAAAGATACTCATCAACAATCCAATGTTGCAATGCAGTTTGCAAAAATCGATATCGATTTTATGCAAGTTAAGGCTCAGACAGGGCCACAAATCGACCCCTTTCCCACCGCACTCCCATTCACAGTAATCAATCGTTTATCCCACTATTGACGGTCCGAGCAGGGAAGGGGACCGGAGATGTTGTCCAACACTACCGCCTGTTCTCTGTTACCTATCATTGGATTAGTCAGTCCGTACTAACAAATTCCTGTCTTTAACGAACGTTCGTCAATAGAATTCCAGGCTCAATAAAATTTACATTCGACAACGTTCAGCGCATTTCGCAGACAATTAGGTTACATTTTGTGTTCCCCGGTACAGAACAATTGGCCGGTAAATCAAATTGTCAATGTACGCACCCTCGAACGCTAAGAGCTTGAAAGAGTAAATCTTTCATGCACAAAAACATTGATACAACGCTTTCCTTCGTTTCCTTGGAGAAAACATTGGACCAGCTTATGGAGAGAGAAGTTCGACAACGTTTCTAAATTAGGACAGTTTTTGTGCGGAATCTCAGTGTGCCAGACGTGACACGTGTTTCGAGAAATCTTACTAGAATGTATTCAGACTAAGCAATGGGAGACGGTGCTCTGAGATAAACACAGAAACTGAATTATGTAGAAAATAAGTCCCTGCACACAACTAAGACTCTTTCTTTATGAAGTCTTGATAACATTTGTGACAGATTAAGCTCAGACGGGGACGAGGTTCTGGCCATTGTCGCTGATGCAATTAAGGAGATATACGCAGGCTACCCGGCGTAAATAAAAAAAAACCCGTCATTCCTTCTGGTGATGCAGCTGTAATTTATCACTGAGTTACGATTCAATACTTGGTACTGGCGATCACTTGCGCTTCTACTTAGCAAAATGACACAAGATTTCGATGCGACCTCAGGAGCTGAGCAGTGACAAGAATTACGTAGGATTAGGATATTAGAAATCCCGCACCCGGTGATAAACAGCCTCCCTCCTACAGGGAAACTACCGCAGCAATTCAAAAGCTGAATCCAGCAAATCAAAGAGTCTTAGCTGTGAGAGAAATCAGTGAATTACAAGCAGTGAGCGGGTGCCGGTAATCCTAGCAGATGAAACCCGGGCTCAGCCAACGGTTGGCGGGGATATCAGGGAGCAGCGTGAATATCTATTGCCATATTAGCTCCCGACACCCATTCCTTCAGCTTAATTTGCCATCAGGGCTACAGCGGGATAGCAATGACTTTGTTTGATGGGCCGCTCGCGCAGATCCATCTCCATAGATCAAGCGAGCATGCATTGTTTAAAGCGAACCGTGTTTGCGTCTATCTGACCACACCGCATACAAATATAATAATCACACTCAAATCCACATCCAAATCAAATACAGTTTCACTATCGATGGGGAAATGGGGGCAGCCAATCTGTCGACTTTTAGCAACGTGATTGAAAGCTCAGATTCAATTAACAGGTAAGAGTTGCACTGTAATGTTTAATAGGTCCGACCGGTCCAAATTTGAAACCGGCACTCGAATCGAGCCATTATCACTTATCGACTCGTCTCGGTTATTCATAGCCTAAATCTAATATCAGCCGCGGTACAGGGTGCTCTAATCCACATTGGAGTAGACGGTCAGGAATTGACATCCCCGGGCCCATATTTCTATTACTGCTCGTGTAATGTGTCTGCCTGTGGTTTTTACTGACAGCGGGAACAAAAGCTGACCCAGCGCAGGCAGCCTCCTAAAATGATGGAATTCACCTTTCCGGAATAAATCTCGCATCCATATGTCGAGTTAAGATTGAGTTTCAATTCTAGCAAGAGCGGCCGTGCTGAGGGTAGATGAGTTTGGCTATGAATCTTCAAGCAGACACGTCCTATGACAGGCGACATGCGGCTAAACCAACAGCAAATCAAAACCGATACCTCATGGACGAATATCAGTATCCAAACAATTTCTACCATTGTATCGGTGAAGTTCAATTGACGTCTACATTAAAAGAAGAAACCTCATTTCTAGATGACAGCAATTTTCCTGTCGCCATATGCATGGCAATTCTCTGGGGAAAAAACACACACATAGCCGCCGTGATTGCAAACCTTCTGGCAGCATCCGTGTTCAGAAATAGAAGGGTTGCAGCAGAGGTCTTGAGCAGTGAAGAGGTTATTCTTATTACGAAAGTAAGATATGCCCTGCCACACCCTAAAGGCTGGCGCAGAGAGGATAAGTAGCAATGGCTGACGTCTCATATTTACACCGGTCTGCCCAACTTCTAAATAACAAATGCTTAAGTGCAGATGTGTTGATCCCAGCAATGCTTCTCCTGGGCAACAACACTCTCATTCGTCCCAAACTAAAGCCTACAAATATTTCATACGTGCATTATGTATCTAGAGCCAGAGTTTTGTCCAGCTCATCAGAATAGATACCATTAAAAGCGGACCAACCGCTGCCTCTAAAATTAGAATCTACTCGAGCGTCGAGTCCTCGATAATACATAATTCACCAGTTGATTAGTGGAGATTTAAAGTCATTAGATGGAGCGGACAGGACTGGAGGCCGGATCTCTGCAGGACGCCAGTTTCTGGGCGAGTATTTCTATCGCTCGAGTGATGTAAGAGAGCCGACGTGAATTAACTCACTTCGTAACAAAGACGGACACCTTTAATGCGGTAGCGGAGATGAGAAACTGCTCTGCGTCACGCATGTATCACTCACAGTATCATGTCAAATCATGTTTGATAAAAGTGCTAATCAAAAGAGAATTAAAACTGCAGATAAGGTCAGGGTCAGACAATTTGCCCGCAGCGATTTATAGTGTGAAGTTATTTAAAGCGGCAGGTTATTTGTGTATACAGAAGACAGCCATGTAATGAGATCAGTGCCGAGAAGATGCTGACAGCCATAAGTGGCTACAGTCTTGTTTCCAGCCAATAACTATAATATCAGCCAGTCTGACAGCCATTTACAAGGGTAATCACATGCTAGCGAGCGTCGACATCCAGCCCTAGCAACTAGCTTCTTGAATAATAACGCTATTCATTTTCAGCATATAAAGGCACTTTTTCCAGGCTAGTTTTGCCTACCCGTTTAACATTACAGTGATGATTAAACCGACGCTCCGGTTTAATCCTGAACGCAGACAGTAGGGTATTAATATTACCACGTAACAAGTCAACAAATCCCATTTGTGGTGATTGTGCAGAGAGAGGGCACGATCCGGTCAAGCTGAATCTGGTCAACAACAACTGCTAATGTCACAGTTAAGCTGTGCAGGTGAACAAGGAATAAATATTTCATACAGCGAGCAACACCACCCATAAACCTTTCGTAGGTGATTAGAGAGAAGGGAGCAGTGTCTACGCATAGATGTTCGTTTCTGGTGGTTAAAAAACAAGATTCCTGCATCGCAGCTTCTGCTGACAAAAACGAGTTAAAGACCAGTGTAGTGTTTGAGAGAGAATGATGAATCGCGGGCTGTACGCTCCATATCTCAATCTAACGTAAAAACGGCCTCTGGAGAGCCGCCATCAGCAGCATAAAACCTCCCAGCAGCCTGTGATTAGAGGAAGCAACTAATACGGCGTTCTGGAGGTTACAGATTGCTCCCACAGCATGTATGCATCATAGAGACAGGCCCCACTTCCTTGTGCGCACACCCAACTGGATTCTAGTCACTGACACATTTGAAATATTAGGTTTTTGGCGAATTCATCTGCTCATTCACAGGGTTATAGATGAACCCTCTCTCCAACATCCATAAAAAGAGGAGTCGGTGAACAGAGTCCATAATGCAGTCAATTAGGTTTGGATTACACTAGCGGGAAAAGCATTGCTAGCCGGAGCTTTAACTACATCAGCCCGTCTTCTTAAGGCGGGACCTGCATCAGAAACTGTAAAGTAAATTTACGTGAGAGTAAAATATGAAGTGCCATGCGGCCCCGCCACACTAAACGTATTGAAGCTCAAGCAGACGACTGCAGCATTGAACTTTTAAAGCCGCGAGCAGAGAAGAAAAATCGTAATGCCCCTGCGGAGGATACCTATCAACTCGGCAAGACTGCAGGTTAAAACTGTTTCTACCACCCAGCATCCTTTATCTGGTGGCTCTCTGCTTACGTAAAAGGTACTGGGTGTGGAGAATTTGGCGCCATGGTAACCAGACTATGGCGTAAATGCGATGCTGGACAGGGAGATAATCAGGTCATCTTCAATTACCATGACGTGACCTACATTGCGCCTAGAGATGCTGGAATTGTTCTGACTTCTGTAACTGCAGCAGGGTTCACCATATACCCACTAATGTGGGAGCGCGTCTCATTCACCGTGTTTGCTGGGTTTAGCCAGAATTTGTGACTTTGTACTAATCCTTCTTTTGTTGACGTGAATCTACAAGAGCCGAAAGGATTTAAGGTTTGACTTACCAAGATTTTCTCCGCCCCAGACATCCATCATCATATCGTACTTGCCGATCTGCTCAAAGAAAGCTTTATCGATGACGAACAGGCCACCTGCTATCATAGGAGTCCTAAGTGGGAGAGATGAAAAAACACAACATAAATAATCCATATTCTCGGCAGCACATGTCATCGGGCCACACGCCCTCGTCCCTGGGCTGAATACACGCGCCTCTACACACAGATTAATGGCGCTCGTCAACAGGCGACGTGGGATCAACGTGATTTATGGCTTACTTCACGAATTATCACTTGTTTCACTAGCATTTATCCCGCAGCTTAATGGCGCGTGAAAGGTGACGAAGATCCGAGGAGTTTGCGAGCGATTCGGGAGAAGAACGAGGAGCTTCTCGGGCTTCGCTGATCATACTCACTTGATAGGCTGGATGGGGTTGTCTTTTCTTTTATTTATTTCTTCTCCATTCATGTAGTCCCACTTGAACACGAGATTCCAGTCAAAACCTGTGAAGTCAGACAGATAAGATTAGCGTGAAACCCGTGTAAATATTCTCCGCTGTGCAGAGAGTCAGCGACATTTTGTGTTACAGAAGAATCAAACAGTGTGGTGTAAGGAGGGGTAACTCGTACAAGGAGAAACAGTAGGGTAAGATGTGGCGTATTAGAGAGAGGCGATCTCTGCTACCGCCGACGTGTTATTACTGTGGAGAAAACATGCTAGGATTTGGTACTTACCACCCTTGAGATTGGCGGAGGCTCCAACGTATTGAAAGTTATCCATGTTGATGACATCGATAATGGGGCTGACTACCCGACTGGGGTCCTGCAATAGAAAACAAGTAATTGATTTATTGGTGAGAAATCGACTTAAGGAGGCACATTGGGAGCGCAATATTGAGAAATGTTGTTCTTCGGCTACAAGTGACTATAAAAACGAGTTGCTATAGGTTGAAAGAGGTAGTAAGGGTTTTGCCATTCTAGCAGCGGTCGTTGCCATACATAAACTTACAGAGTTAGAAAGCTCGCAGATTCCCAAATTCCTCTTTTACTCTAATCTTATGCATAGTGCAAATGTGGAGATACCATCATTGATACGTCTATTTGATTTGGTATATATAGTGAGATGTAATACCAATTTATTGGGAGACACCTAACTGGGTGCTCCTTTAATGATGGGTGTGACAGTCGCATCTCTTATGCTTGTCATGAAGTTACTATATAGAGAGAGGGTTTACAACTTCCTGAATACGATGCTGCTTTCTTCTCGGAGCCAGGGAGAGTGTCTCGTCAAGGGAGATAAAGTATCTACGGGGCTTAAACATCCCCGGGATATCCATTACTTCTAATCTAGTCTGACATCTATATACATGCCTCTTGACAAGCCAAAAGGTCAAAACAGCAAAGCAGGCGTCCAAAACACCAATGGTTAGTGGTATTTAATAATGGAAGGAAAACAGTGTGATCATAAACTGGCCTAATGTGGTGGGATGCGGAGGCAGAGAGGCTGTGTCTGCTGTCTCCCGAGAGATGGCACTGATGGATGTGATGAGTGCGTGGTGCTGTATCATCAAGTTACCAGGTGCTACAAACTTGCCGAGAATCGAGCTGTTCTGTAAAAGCTCCCACCGTTCCATATCGATACAACTGCCGGTGAAAGCGTTTGTTCAAGGTTGCGCCAGTGACCACATATATAAACAGCGCAAATGTCCCCAGGACAATTGCAAGGCGTCATATGCTCTCCTAGGATTGGGTGAATTTTTTGTTTAAAGCTTAAGACCGGAAAAGGATCTACATCAATAACTTTCAATTCAATCGTATGAGTTGTTTCTATCGACATTTACCACTTCCCGTATGTAGCGCCATTAACCGCGTTACTCCCCGCAGCCGGTGACAATAAGTCGCTGTGAATTAAAACACGCACCTCTTTGACTCTCTCGAGGAGAGGTTCCAGCCAGTGGACATTACACTCGCAGTGACTGTCGAGGAAGGTGAGCACAGGTCCAGTAGCCGCGTCCGCTCCCCGCACACGTGACCGGATCAGTCCTACAAAACAAAAACACACATCAACACGATAGCTGGACAATTGATTAGTAGATTGTATTACGGCAGGCCATTACTTCTGCATCAAATGCTTAGGAAATGGGACGTATTCATGTTTATTCGGATGTTTTGTGATCATACAATATTCCCAGGATTCCTGTGCAGCCGAGCAGGGAGTATTACAATAATTCTCGGAGAGACAAGCGACTGAGCGAAGTAATTTTGCCTATTTGAGCAAGCTTATATGGACATGTAGAAGTCCGGCTATGCCGATCATTTGTGCAGCCACCAATATTTTCTGGACGGAATATCAACGAATCCAGTTGAATGGCATCCCCTTAGGCATGCCAAATCTGTCAAGCTGCGGTTTTTGGTCAGGGCGACTGCAGCTAAAAAATTGGGGAGAGAGCCTTCAATCCGTGCTGCGGGACGGATCGGGTGTTTGCCGGTATAAAAGAGTGAGGCCATCATTTACGAGGTCATAATGATGAAGAATGCGGGAGAAGGCCTTGACGTCTGCATATCAGTGGAGCTGTGAGACAGGAACCTGATCCATCAGACTAAGCTAGTCCCTAATACATGGTTACAGGCTGCCCACCTAGTCCCCGGCCCAGCCTCCCCGCCAGCTACAGCACACATTCACAGTGCCACTCTACACAGCATCGCCCTCAAACGACGCTTTCATGGCTTTAATCTTATTTTATGTATAAAGATGCCGCAGTAAAGCAGTTATTACTTGACGTGCACTAGCACTGGTTTATGTATCTATAAATTGTGATATTTTCCAAAATGTGCATGTTTATGTCACGCGTTATTGCCGCGGGGTAATGTCATACTGCTCAGGAATTCATTGCCAACGTTAACGCCATCTGAAGAGAAATTGGCTGTATTCCGGACACACTTTATCATCATGGAAACAATATACGCGATATCTAGGGGAGAAAAATTACAAGACGGACACGTCGTGAATTAAATACGATCTCACAGGAAAAGTTTTACGAGAAACTGGGTCAATGAAATCTGCACTTCACGGTGCCGGCGTAATCAAGTTATCAATGATGTATGCGTCACCAACTTAAAAAGATGTCGAAGTCCTAAAGCTCAATTCTCTACCGCCATGATATAACAGCCCGAGAAGGTTGTAGGGTTTCGTCTGACCTAGTTACTCGACATTATATCTGATCCGCGTGCTGACAATGGCTGACCTCCTCTCGGTGACGGTGGGCGGAGGAAGGGACAGGTGTGAAGACTCGCGAGACAGGCTGCCTGGAAGCTAACAGCCTGAGGAGACACCGCTTGACACGGGAGGCGAGCCTTGTGCTGCGGTCAGCGATTTCTCGACACGTTAACCGGAGGGGTGGACTCCCCGGCACGGTGTGAGCACGTCCTTGCCCGTGGGCAGATGATGGATGAGGCGGGGGATGTGCAATCAAAGCGGAAACGAGCGGACAGAGCGCAATAATCAGTATCAGACAGGTTCAGCCTCTGCGGGGCGAGCTACAGAGGTCTACAGTTACCGAGGGGCCTCGAGTACCGGGGCTCTAGTGACACTGAGTCGATCGGGGACCAATGTCACGACAGACTGAACTGAGAGATTTCTATCTTAAGCGAGGAATCTTAAGAAGGTCGTCAACATCTCGAAATGAAAAACGCAGGTAAACATTTATACGGGTGACTTATCAGAGTAATCAGAGCAAGTATTGTCTGTCAGGGTTTACTGATTTAAATGTCCAAAGGTCGACTGACCTAAATTAGTAC
>JAXGGS010507477.1:0-11104 GCA_035585475.1 Armandia brevis | reverse complement strand
ACCATGCACCTATGTAGCCCATGTCATCTGACATCTCTGCTAGAACCGTGCATCTATGTAGCCCATGTCATCTGACATCTCTGCTAGAACCGTGCATCTATGTAGCCCATGTCATCTGACATCTCTGCTAGAACCGTGCACCATACAAACTAGGTCATCTGACGTCTCTGCTAGAACCGTGCACCAATAAACCAGGTCATCTGACATCTCTGCTAGAACCGCGCACATACGTTATTTAAACCCTTGTCATCTGACATCCCTGCTAGTACCGTGCATCTATGTAGCCCATGTCATCTGACATCTCTGCTAGACCCATGCACTTATGTAGCCCATGTCAGCTGACATCTCTGCTAGAACCGTGTACCTATGTAGCCCATGTCATTTGACATCTCTGCTAGAACCGTGCACCAAACAAACTAGGTCATCTGACGTCTCTGCTAGAACCGTGCACCAATAAACCAGGTCATCTGACATCTCTGCTAGAACCGCGCATATACGTTATTTAAACCCTTGTCATCTGACATCCCTGCTAGTACCGTGCATCTATATAGCCCATGTCATCTGACATCTCTGCTAGACCCATGCACTTATGTAGCCCATGTCAGCTGACATCTCTGACTTCATCTGGGTTCTGTTACATCTGCTTTCTCACCTGCGATGCATTTCCCATGTGACCAATCAATTTACCTCCGCCATTGCACCATATTAGGATGAAAGGTTTCCCCGGCTGAGTCCCAGCAGGGTGACAAATCGGCTTCCCCCTCCTCGTGAGCACGCCACCCGAAGCCATAAATGAGGTGCAACTTGGCATCCAACCGGCACATTTCAAGTCATCAAATCATTAAGCCCGCTTTCTGACTCCGCCATTATCTTATCTGTGGCCGGGATTTATTTCTGTTAAGGCTGTTTACTTGAGGTGATCATGTCCGCCATAACATCTTGTCCGGGTAGTACCTGCTCGGAGGTCAAGCACTATCTGCTGCCATGACAATGATAAAGTGCAATACCACCTCTTAGTCGTATTGGAATAAATGCACTCTTACAATAAACTCCGTGTTCCCAGACGAAGAAAGTGGGGAAAATGTTAAGCTGATGGACTGCAAGATCTTCGAATAAAAATGGAATGCAATGACATCTTTTTGGCGATCGTCCGCCCAGACTTTCTCTGAACTTATCTATCAAGTATTAAAATTTATTATTGGGCAATACGATCAGCGATGCGTGCTCATTCTGCCGCATAAATTTCCGCCTTGTTTATATAATTAGTTTTGAGCCCTGGCGTGTTTGGTGAGCTTTTCTGCACCACAGTTAGCGGTGTTTTATTTAGGCCTACCGGAGTTTCCGATGAAGCAGCCTCCGTTGCGTGAGAAGACGCCAGTGGTAGCATTCCCTCGGTGAACTTGGATTTATTTTTAACGGTAGAATACAGGAGCCTCCTGAGGCTGTATTTCCTGCGAATGGTAAAAACAAAGGATATTCTATTTGCAGTCTCGCATGCAGTTCATGATTTCGTTGTTTTCCGCCCTGTTCTAGCCTCGTTTTGCGCCGAAGAAGCGCTCGTTATTTGCCCGGTAGAAACCCGCCGGAGTGTGCGGATTGTGTTATCATATTCTCAGATGCTGCTGTTTGTCCTCATTCGCCCCGAATCTCGAGCGACCGCGGCTCCTCGATGCCGCATCAATTTTACCCCTCAGATTCAATAAAACAAAACGCCTCGCGTCATGTGATATGTACATACATTTATAATGAAATTCCCCGGGCGGTTCATCTGGTGCGCTCTCTCACATTTTCAGGCTGTATCTCTGATTTATGCCTGATTTATGCGTGATTTATGCGTGTCCTGCCAGCATTAAGGGGATGTTGTTGTGTTTCTGGTATTAGTACTAAGCTCCAAACCCACGTGCGAATCTTGGCACTAGAAATTCATTGTTCTGCAGATCTCTATCTTGGCATTCTATCAACGGCTTTGACTTACATGTATTATATAGGCGCAAACTTTACTGCAGGTTCCTTTTAAGGTGTGGTTGTTGAGAGCTGAAGAGAAGGGTGATTTGGGCGAATGTAGTCTATGCATCCAGTGGCATGTACAGGTTATATATCGAAGTTCGAAACGGATATAGACTGACCGGTTTGTCAGCAGTAGGAGTAATATGATTGGGATAAATTATTGTATCTTCTATGTCTGCATCTCTGTGTAAGTCCCTCTGGATGTGTAGTTTTGGATCCATTTGCGCCTGTGTAATTTGGGGTCTCTTGAAGTCGGTGTCGCTTTGGAACTTTTTATGTTTGTGTGTTTTCGAAAGTTTCGTTATGTGTGCATCTGTGTATAGATGTGTCTGTCTCTCCTGGTATCACTATATTTCTCTGTGTATCTGTCTAAGTCTGAGTCTCTGTGGATCCGAATGTGTGTGTCTATGCTGGTAGCCGTATATATGGCTTGGAGCAGCATGAGCTGGGCGACCTTTTTGAGTTAATTGACACTTTGAAGATTGCGCCGATGTTTCAGCATTTTGTCAAGCACCTCCCTAAGAGCTGTTGATTGCCCTCATATCCTCCTGCAGTGACAAGCAGCAGAGGCTCTTATGTTCAAAACCCTCCACTACTGATCGCTGAGCACAGACAGGCCAGGAGCAAGACTCAAACTACAGACTCTGTCAATACAACACGCTAATGTAAAACTGTACGTTCGTGGCTTGCAAGATTACATCAGTACCTGGGTGTTATGTTCCTATCTCGGGTTATTCTGTTAAAATCAGCAATTTACGCTTAAAGCTCATCTCTTTCTCTGGAAAGGTTTATAAATGTGCGCTGCTTCGATGGACAAGTCACTCAATTATAGCAATTTCTTCAGCTGATTGTAGGCATTCACTCGCGCTGCTTGACTTCCCGTGGAGACGTGTATTCGGCCCACTAATGAAACCCCTATTTACATGTTACAGTGGCATCCCAGCCACCCTCCGGTAGGACGAGAATGAAATCTTTTATCCCGACGGTTTGCCATTTCCCGCCTTCAGCCCGATGACGTCATCGCGCGTGTGTTTTTTACCCCCACCTTGATTTGGGTTTAGTAGAATTTCATCAGGCGACGCCGTCTTCGTTTAGAGCGAAAGTCGGCGGTTTGTGATTCCAAGTCTCGCACAAATCACGTTTACTTCTCGTCTTCTCGTGCACGCACTCCCGAGTCTCAGTGAATTAGTCGCCTCCCAAATGTAATAGAACAGAGAGAATTATTTAAATTCGCTCAAGTTATCGCTTGTTCAGTATTTTTGTTGCGTCCTTGGCACCGTGCGGTTGTTTTAAATTGTGTGTGATAGTTTCTGAGTGTCTCGGGAGGCTAACGTAAAATATCCGTGGATGTTATAGCGTACGGACAACTTTTGCGTGCAGTGACTTTTTCCATATCTATGTTCAAGATATTGCTGGTCAAATGTTTATATATGTATATAAAGATATGTCCCAAATCTGGTATACATGTCTATCTGCCGAATCGTCCTCTTTGTTTTCTATGTGCAATATTTTCCAATCTATTTGGTTGAACAATGTAGACTCTCGCACGGGTTTGGGAAACGTGTTTTTGTGCTATAACGCGGGTCTATCGTAGCTCGAAACCTGGTTGCCATTATAAAGAGACGTGCATTTTCGCTATGTACCATGATCATAGTGAGGATATATATACTCGGGTACATGTTAATGTTGATGCACAGTCGTGAATAACAACGCATGCGATCTCACCCGAACATATACAATCGTTCGTACCGCAATAACTACAAACGATTACCATATTGCCGACACGGATACTTAAGCTATAACTAGATCTTTCTTCTACTCAGATCATAAAATAATGTTAAGAGGACATCCGCGATATGATATGAGCATAATTATACTTTCTTACCGAGTTGCCTGCGTCACAATGAAGACAAATCACTCCCGAGTACTCACATTAAAGCGGGCAACGATGTAATAACGTCTCTAAACTATGATGTATAGAGTCGCCATTTGTCATCATGTTTCATCTATAAAGCAGCATTTTGTGGGAAGCATGTCGGCCATGCTCTTAGATAATCAGACATTACAGCGGGCACGTGAGCCTGACTCGGATAAAGTGCTCTTTTACAGGCAATAGTGTTTACAGCGGTCATATAACACAAAGCTCAAACAAACTATAATGTGTTTTTGTGGTGTTTTTTGTCGAGTCAGCAGATGGATTTACCGTAATTGCATCGTATGCGGGATATTACGTAGCGTCTGACATGGATTTATAACGTAAAGATCATACCGTAAATCCTTACTGATTGGTGCAATACAAAAGTCGGTATATAACGCGGACATGCCATGTTCCTCATTTCGGTTGTTCTATCATTCTCTATAACGCGTGTTCAATGTCGGCTATAGGAATACACTGGATGTACTTGGTAACCCGATATAATCCGTTTATATAAATGTTCCCTACTATCCCTGTAATATTGAGGTTTACCTGTACCGGTTTGATTAAAGGTGCTTTACTTTTGGATTAGCAGTGTATGGATTATCATGTTGGATGGATGAGATACGGAGGTTATTCTGATGGATTAACGATGTATATAGATAATAATTGTCCGGATTAGAACCTTCCGATCTTATGCATGTTAAATCCCCCGTCTCACCTTATTAAGCCATGCCGAGGATTGATGAGATCCCAACCATGACAATTTCTATCAATTAGTGCGCAACTCTGCCGCTGGATTAGCCTCTCCTCGCTCTGATTGGGATAATCTATCTCCTTCAGGATTTGTGTTAATCCGGCTGGATTATATTGTCCGAGTAAATCTCGCTGAGTTTAGATGAGAGGGTTACTGTTTGTCGTGGCGGGACATTGATTACTCAGTCCAGCCATCGTGAGCACAGGTCAGTATAACGTAGATGATAAAAGGGGTCGATATGAAACAGCCATTCTCTGTGACATCAGTGTGTTAAAACGTTTCGCTTAAATCTATATTTATGACAGTGACATTGAAACAAGAAAACCAGATTTTGTGCAAACGATTGATATATGAGATAGAATTTTAATCACAACAGATTATTAGTACAAATCTACATGACGACACAAGGCTTGAGGCAAAATGGTCTTCATTGTTCACTACACTGAATTGCTCCAGTATTATCTAGTACGCATATGTTACAATGTTAATTAATCCTCTGCTCTGAGGTTTGCTATCGGTTCCCTGATCTCTGTTTTACAGAGGTCACCTTAGCACTGACCTTTATACATGTTAGAACACCGCGTGTATATTTATACCACTACTTTGCAGAGGTCACGCCCCCACTGAACTAAGGACACGTTATTTTAAAACGCTGCTTAAATATTCATACTACTCGTATTCCCAGAGGTGCTGTCCGAGGCGGTGAAGATTCTGAAGGGAGAGTACACAATCCGTGCTATAAGAGAACACAAGATGGATAAATCGATCATCTTCTGCAGGACCAAGGTGGATTGTGACAACATGGAGAATTATCTCAATCATTCTGGCGGCGGTAAGTTCTTACACAATTGTCATAAACATCGATAAAGTGGAAGAACCTTTCTGTTTACTGCGGTTAAGGAAACTTAAGGTTTTCATGAGATCCCAGCGCGAGAGAGAGGATTCCACCTATATATGCATTTGCATAACTAACATTTAAGACTCTGGCTAGTACTTCTATACAATTTTAGGATACAATGAGAATAAGAATAGATATTTTAGTAATCGATAATTTGAGTTATTACAGCGGTAAGCGCGGTCAGTGATCTTAAATCCGTATCAACAACGTTATTGTGCAAAATAAAAGCAGATAGTGACCTTTGAACATTCTAACATGATCAATATTTTGTATAGCTCATGAGCAAAATGAATGAATAAGGTTTTTGCTTTATTAATTAAATGTGGGTAGGACAGCTTCTGAGCATCAATATGAACTGAGCAAGCTTAGCTATGGTTATCGTCATCATCTAGTTTAAATTTGTCTCAATAATTGGATGATATACCGTGCGCATTTACCGTATTCATTATTTAATCGTGCTCGCCTTTATTTATGATCACACAGGAAGAAGTAAGAATGTGGAGTTTTCGTGCGTGTGTTTACATGGGGACAGAAAACCGCAGGAGAGGAAACAGAATCTGGAGAAGTTTAAGGTACCTGGAACCCCTGTTCTAATCGCACACAGTGGTCGTGGTTATCTCGATCATAAGATGATTTTCTAGGCATAGGCGCATAAACTGCTTGTAATTAACTGGAATATAAAAGGCAAATCGGCGGGGAATTTCGCGCAAAATTATGGCACCAATGCATGCATAGTTGCACATATCTAACGAGACTACAATTGTAAATATCCGTATGTTTCGCCCTCTTTATAACTTAGCTTGGCACTGGCTCTAAAAAGGCGTTATCCAGAGTTGCGATGTTTTTCTTTGGAATACCCCCATTCCCGTTATAGAAAATATTCGGAAAAAAGTCGTTCGGCCCGGCAGACCCGCATTACATTAGGTGCCGCATTATATAGAGGGTCTACTGTACACGCGTGTATAGCCACTCTTCCTCCTGTGTGATCTCCGTTCTGTCTCCCTTCATAATTCTCAGTAAAGCACGTGCCTTTACCTTCATCTTCCTTATACACACTTCACACAGTCCAGGCAGCCATTAACTAATTCACCGGCTTTTATCCCGCATTTTCCGGCCATTACATCTGATTTTACCTTCGTTTTGTTTCCCATCTTCGTCGTTCACTTCCGCCATTTCGCCACCTTTGATGTCTGAATTTTGTTTCCGCACAGAAAGGAGAAGTGAAGTTCCTGATCTGCACCGACGTAGCTGCACGTGGTATCGACGTTTCCGGTTTACCGTACGGTACGTAATAAACGCGTTATTCAAGCCATAGTTCATCCAATATAATCTCTCATAAGCTGCGATTTCACACAAAGATCCCCGCCTAAGCCTTAACTCCTCCATATAAATCGCCCCGTAAGCTTAACTATCAGCAAATATCGCCGCATCAGCCTAAGGTTCAGCAGGCGTTCCCTCATCAGACGCGACGTTCTGTTTTTATACCCTCCTGTAATATTTCCCCTTGACTGCCCTTGATGTCTCCGTACTCCGGCCTGGATATCTGGTGCTTCTGGGGTATTTTTATTTGCATCTGGACATGTCCGTGTACGTGTAGGCAGTGCTCGACTATAGCCTGGTGATAGCGAAACTGTGTCTGAGTACTAAAACACCACGCTATTTATATCGTCTACATTTACATGTAAAAGACAAATTAGCCCCCTATAGCGGCACATCTCTAGCCGTTACACAGACGAAATGGCTTTGAACGTAAACACGTGTTGGCGCCGTCCTCGCCTGCGAATCACACATGACATATTTCACACAATGCCACATGCAGCTAGCGTTATCTCCCTATACCCTCCCCACGAAACCATAGTAACCTACGTATCTGAATTCGACGTTAAGCATACTTGTGGTGACGTTCGATTTGCTGATCATGACGTTCTCAGTAATTAACACTGACGTCAGCCGTAGCTGTGACGGCATTAACAGTGGGAGCACATGTTTCACTAATAAAATGTATTCAAGTTTTTCTTTTAATTACAGTTATCAACGTGACGTTACCCGATGAGAAGCAGAATTACGTGCACCGTATAGGACGTGTGGGACGTGCTGAAAGGTGAGGGGACGTTAGTCACGTGTTATATAATAGGCCAGGTCACTCGGGGTTATCACATACGTGGCCCAACGATCCTCAATATCAGCCTCTTCTACCAGCAACGCTCCTCAATATCAGCCTCTTCTACCAGCAACGCTCCTCGATATCAGCCTCTTATATCAGCAACGCTCCTCAATATCAGCCTCTTATATCAGCATCGCTCCTCAATATCAGCCTCTTATATCAGCAACGCTCCTCAGTATCAGCCTCTTATACCAGCAACGCTCCTCAATATCAGCCTCTTATACCAGCAACGCTCCTCAATATCAGCCTCTTATATCAGCAACGCTCCTCAGTATCAGCCTCTTATACCAGCAAGGCTCCTCAGTATCAGCCTCTTATACCAGCAACGCTCTTCAATATCAGCCTCTTATACCAGCATCGCTCCTCAATATCAGCCTCTTATACCAGCAACGCTCCTCAATATCAGCCTCTTATATCAGCAACGCTCCTCAATATCAGCCTCTTATACCAGCAACGCTCCTCAATATCAGCCTCTTATACCAGCAACGCTCCTCAGTATCAGCCTCTTATATCAGCAACGCTCCTCAGTATCAGCCTCTTCTACCAGCAACGCTGCTCAGTATCAGCCTCTTCTACCAGCAACGCTCCTCAATATCAGCCTCTTATATCAGCAACGCTCCTCAATATCCACCTCTTATATCAGCAACGCTCCTCAATATCAGCCTCTTATATCAGCAACGCTCCTCAGTATCAGCCTGCTATATCAGCAACGCTCCTCAGTATCAGCCCTCTATATCAGCAACGCGCCTCTGGCCGCTTCCGCAGTCATCTGACATCCCCACCCAGACACATGTTTTCTGTTAATAACAACATATAGCTGAGCCGGGTGACAGCTTAAGTGGCCATATAGTCATTAATTAATGTAAGACACGCGTGCTCTGGTCTAGCAGAGATAAGTGCTGCAGAACATGATCATTTGTCTGATACACTGGAGCCTTTTACTTGTCTCGCGGGAGCGCTGAGGGTACTATTGTATGAGCAGGGCTAAAGTACAGGGTGGAAAGAAGGGGTAAACTCAGCGGGGGCAAAGATCTAAGGGTGTTTGGAGAGTTTTCGATGAGTCTAACGAGCACTATAGGGTCAGGGATTACTAAAAATGATTCGTACTCATATCGTTATATATTTGATTAAAAATAGCCACAACTGATGTATAAAATTCATCATTTTTATTATGAGCTATTCTATCAGTCTCAATGAATAACGGTTAATCTATTATTCCACAGAATGGGACTGGCGATTTCATTCGCTGCTTCGGTGAAGGAGAAAGTCTGGTACCATTCAAACTGCAACACGCGAGGCCGAGGCTGTTACAACACCAATCTGACCGACAAGGGGGGCTGCTGTATCTGGTACAATGAGCCTAATGTAAGTACTGTTACCATTATACTACTACAGCTCCAGCAGTTTACTACTGTGATGTTGTATTCCACTTATATAATATAATATATCGCGTATCGTCACGTATGTACTGCTTGTCACTATTTCATACACCAATTGCAAGCTATTAGTATAGTATAGGGGCTTCTGGGGTCTAGGAATATATTACTTAATATAGAAGTTATTTTATGCCCCATGTCTATTGTCATGTTATGAATAGATAGACTTCATAGATTTATGGGATTTTTTTCTCTGCATATCATACATAAATAACAGATTGTTGAACGCATAAATATGCCACAAATGTATGGTTTATAGAATAAATTACCAAATTGGACCAATTAAATAAAGTAACAAAATGATTGGTTTTAATACATTTATTGGTGAATTTTACTAAGCCAGAACTTGATGGGTATTTGCTGGAATTAATTTTCCCCAGGTAAACCAGCTGGGAAAAAGTATATCAGGGGGGAGGTAAAACATATCACATGCATGTTCACTACTATCGGCACCACCAAAACATCCTTAACGTCATATATACACTACTTATCTGTATGTCTTCTGGTTTATTTATAGTATTTATGTGATATTGAAGAACATTTAGGAGTCACAATCGACCAGGTTGGGACCAATCTAAAAGTCCAAGCTGATGAGTTTGATGGTAAAGTGACTTACGGACAAAAGAGGAAAAATCTTGGTAAGATACATCGTTGATCAGTTCTCATTTTGGGTAGTAAAACATTACGAATAATTTGTTTATATGTAAGAACTCAAACCGACTTTCATTTTTAGTAAATAATGTGCTTACCATTGTTCTTATAAGACATGTCAAATGTCAGTCAGAGAAAAAAAGACACCTTGTTTTCACACGGCTGAATATACCCGCGGAATATGCTGTTATTTTATACTTGCTATTTATATATATTATGTTAATTTCAGGGTCTGGTTATAAGGGACATGTCGAGTTTTTGGCGCCTGCGGTTAAGGATCTAGCCGGTCTGGAGAAGCGAGCACAAACCAGTTTTATAACCCTTAAACACACCGGACCTTTCTTAAAGAGCCAGATGATCTAATGAATAAATGTGGAATAATTATGGAATATTTATCGCTATTCTACTGGTACTCTTATATTAGTAGTACCATGTTCACATTACATATATATGTCGCTAGAAGTTAACAGCATAAGACATCTTCTAGAAACTGTTGTAGCCATAACTTTAAATTGCTTATTTATTTGTGTGCAGTAATGTAATTTGCCCAATAAAGAAATACGTCTCAGCAGTTCAAAATACGTTCTCTATTCTATTTCATCTACCAATTTATAATATAAGAATTACAACTTTATATTGGTAAATGAGTTAAATTAGACGTCTAGTACGTTCTTATTCGAGAGCAGCTGAATATGGTTTTATTTCATGCATTGTTTTACGCTCAGTGGTTTATTATTAAGTAGACTTTATAAGATGTCTATAATGTTCCAGTTCATTGATGCATCCGACGTAAATTCGTGTCCGAGTGGCAAATTGTCTGTAAACGGAGAAATATCACAGTGAATTGCAGAGTAGATAATCGAGTTTAATTATTAAAAGCAGATACTAATGATAGTGCAGACCCGAGCTAAACGCGATTGAAGGGTGGTAAGTCTTAATTCGTGATGAATTGAGGTAAGATTTGTTTCTATGAGTGAACGACTTTTCCCGTGAAAAATATCAGTATCAGACTATAAGTGCTACCCAAGGAACAAAATGCAACACGTTTCAAATGTGTGTAGAAATTTTGCTTTAACAACTAAATCATTAAAGCAAAAAGCAAATGAATGGAGGCGAGTAGTATGAATTTACCCTAAGCCGGGCTTGATGGGACAAGTCTCCATCAGTCTGGCAGCTATGTAGCCGGTCATACATTTGGTAGTTTCTGCGGGCACCATGTCCAGTTCCTGCACAGTGCACTCCTTTTTAGTAGTACTACCGCCGTCCGAATCACTAT
>JAXGGS010507366.1:0-11105 GCA_035585475.1 Armandia brevis | reverse complement strand
GTAACAATGCATTTACAGAGTACAGTAGTTTATTGCGACTTAGAATAAATAACAATATTATCCATCATGTATCTGATCTAGCTTTGAATGGAACAAAATTAGAATTGTTGGAACTCAATCATAATTATCTCCGGTGTGTACCAAGGTTGGACATCATCAAAAAAACATTGAAGTTGTTGTATCTCACTCACAATCCTCTTCATAAATGTCCACAAGACTACAAATATGACACTCAATTTCTGAGATTACAATATATCAATTTCAACCATAATTTGTTAACTTATGTACCAGACATTGTACTTAGGGCAGTTTATCTAGAAACACTGACAATGAAGAATAACTCTTTAATTCACATTTCGGATCTGTGTGGGTAGAAGGCGATATATTTCCTTGATTTTAGAAAGAATACTCTTGTGTGTGACTGTGGAAAGTTCTGGTTTTAAAATATGCTTTCCAGACTGCGAGGTAGAAATGTCCGATACAATCAAACCTGTCCATCGTTTTGTCTGAACCATGGTAAACATATTTATTTATTGTCTCAAGAACAACTATGCCCGGGTGACTACAGAAACACTTGCCGCATACCTTCCACTACCACTGCTCCTTCAGAAATATTAAATGGTAAATTAAATTGAACATTTCAATTTACAAGACTAATTCTTGTACCAGCAATTATGTGAATGCAACGAGCTGTGATAATTAACAAATAGTCCCTCAGTTTACTGAATGATCTGTCATTAACTTGTAGTCAACATTTTCTCTGCTTATTCTTCTTTTTCTGGTTTACCCATGTCCGATCCCATGTGTATCTCATTTTTTTAATAAACATAACACTGTGTAATTATTAAGCTCTGTTTTCACCGCAATGCCTTATCCTACCTAGCTTCAAATCGTTCTCCGTAACTCCCTCTGTTATCAATCGAGCAATATGTAGATTTTCCAGACCCTAATAGATATATTTGTGATTTTCCTGGTCAGTCGATGTTAATTTCAACACAGATATTAGTAGGGTAATACTTAGATAAATCAGCAGCTCTGGCAAAGAATGTTCATACAATCCACGTCAAGAAGAGCCTAAAACCAATTTCTGACTATATTGTCTGCACCTGCAATGATATATTAACCAAGGTGTGGTACTTGTTTGATAATCCCACAATGCCGGGCACCTTTTAGCTCATTATAAATTATAGCCAGCTTTCAGGGTAACTGCCCATTGCATAACATGCCCCTGACAAATTGGAAGGCAGTGTTTGTCTTAAAGGTTAAATGTTTCAATTTCTGCTGGACAGTGCGATGCATAGCAAAGGTATTTAGTACAAACGATTTGCACTTTTATAATCATATATTTATCAATATACCGTATTAATAAACGAGGCCTCCTCTCCCTTCTTTAAATGATGACATGTTGATGAATTTACATTTCTATATTTCAGTGAGCAAATAATTTTTCAGATGTGCATGTTTTTCTCTATCATATATTTAGATATAAATATCCGTGAGTGTCAAGCCGTGATCTCACAAATGAAAACCTTCGACTCAACAACATCATCAGTAACTGGTAGGATAAACTAGATTTTCTGATTCATCCAGTCTGTAGATTAAAGTGTGAAATATACAGTATTTTCCTCAGATTTCAGATTGGTTGGTGGACATCCATCACATTTGGATTTCATAATGATCATCAGACATCAAGCAATATCTGAATGTGGGAAAATGCATCCGGAATTGTATTCAATGTTTTCATTGATCTTACTCATGGGGAAATAAAATGATCATAGCACAGATGGACTCATGTATATAGATCTGAGTAGATCTTGAGTGTTAAGCTAAGATCTCACAGCTTGAAATCATTGAGGCATCATACAGCTGAACTGAATCAATGACTGGTAGAATAAACTATGATGGCATATGATAGATTACAAATCATGTTTGAATCCTCTTTTTTTCTGTGCCCATATCTCAAAGACCAAATAAACAGATACGAAATTATATGTGATAGTTTTTTTGTGTATCATCATAATCATACTAATCATTCTGACATGCTGCAGCTAGCCTTAAAGATCTATGTACAGCATTTCAGAAACAGAAGGTTACTATAAAAGCTATAGTGGTCATGGTTAAGTTGATTAATTTGCCAATTATTTGTCTTGGGCATATTTGTTATGAAAATGATAGTCGAGATCGAATCACAGATACCACCGGGATAACTATCTAAACATGAGACTGTCACCACTGGAGCCTTAGTCTCTGTCCAGGAGAGAGCATAGCTACCACCGGGATAACTGCCTAAACATGGGACTTTCAATACTGAAGACAAATGCCAAACATTGTCCCTAGATGTTTAAGAAATTAGTATTTTAAACCTTCTGCTTGATGCTTGTTTTCAAAAACTATTTTGTTGATGAAATAAGTTCTGATTGTCTAGTGTTGTTGCAAAGTGTTTGGTGAATAACATTCCTGTGTTTCTTGACACTAAGAACCTTCATAGCTTGAAACTAGAACTGCTATAATATTTGCACAATCAGAATTGAAATGATTAGTCAGAGGACACGGAATAATATGCAAACATTGTTCTGCTCTTACGCAGCCAAAGTATTATCATTAGGATTGTATACATCATTAGTGCTGAAAATACCGTATATATGGATAATTAATATATATCAACAACATGACTATATATGATTCCCATATTATTTAAGAATTAAACTGACATGGATAGTTTTTAAATCTGACCATACCTGATATAATGGAATTAGTGGACCCAGATGCAGCACGAAGTGTCAGAGACTCTTGAAAAAAATTTCATTCCGTTTGATGCAAACTAAGTCTTTCCATTGATAAAAATGATTGTACATGATTGTTGTCATTGTTTGAGACAACTATTTCAAACTTTAAAACGTCAATATGGTCGGCTGTCAAATTATGTCGACCTGAATCCAAATTTCAGTAGCGTTCCCAGAGCTCCCCCCTACTAGTAATATAATGTAAAGAGAATGCTGTCATAAATAGCAATAAAAACTCCACCATCAGGAGAAGGCGTTTAAACGGGGAACAAAAGTAGTGCATGGTTCCAAACAGTGTGGATAGAGCAGTTAGATAACACTGTCAATATGTGTTAAAGCATGGTTAACAGAAATCCGGTTTCATGATAACATTCACAATTATTGTGATTTGTAGTATTTGGTGGAAAGAGTGTATATTCAACGAGGAATCTATTATTTGATAGCATGATTAATTTGATCTTGAGGTAGCAATATATTATATATAGTATAGGTAAAGGCCGGGTTATCTGCTCTCACAAATTTATGGAGCATATTTGTTTAATGTCTATGATGTTTTTTGCTCACATTGAGCTAAATATGTGATAACTTGTAACACATAGAAAAAAATTGCAAAATTATTTCCTCGCATTTATTGAACAATGACCAAATCTAATGCCAAATGTAAATCTATCTTCCATAGATTGCAACAGAAATAGCAGAATCAGATTCGAGTATGTGATAGATTAATATCATGCCTATTGAGAAATATATATACAGGGTCTAATGAGGTCGCTTGAAATGCTAATTGCATCGACAAATAAAACTAAACATTGTTTAATTACATATAATTGACATTAACATTCAATGTAACCAAGTTAATTAGCATTTTTTTATCATGTCAAATAATTAGATCCTTTTATAGTTATGAAGAAACTGTGATTCCCACTTGAATAAGATATTCTGAAAACACATATCCGAGAGAGTTTAGGTTCAGGATTCCCATAATGAAATATCACATAGTGGTTGTTTTAATCCTTTTTGCTCCATGTCTAATTGGAAACCGTTTCCGGACATGTGATCCGACACAGATTAAAATAAAAGATATTACTGAACTGAAAAGAGATAAATTATGTGACCACAATGTCGAAATACTCAACCTGTCAAAGAATATGATTTGTTTAGTGCATAACAATGCATTAACAGAGTACAACAGTTTATTGCGACTTAGAATAAATAACAATATTATCCATCATGTATCTGATCTAGCTTTTAATGGAACAAAATTAGAAACGTTGGAACTCAATCATAATTATCTCCGGTGTGTGTCAAGGTTGGACATCATCAAAAACACACTGAAGTTCTTTTATCTCACACACAATCCTCTCTATAGATGTCCACAAGACAACAAATATGACATTCAATTTCTGAGATTAATAACAATTGATTTCAGCCATAATTTGTTAACTTCTGTACCAGACATCGTACTAAGGGCAGTCAATTTGAAAAAACTAATAATGAAGAATAACTCTTTGAGTCACATTCCGGATCTGTCATGGTATAAGAATACATCATGGCTGGACTTTAGGGAGAATAATCTAGTGTGTTAATGTGAAAAGTTGTGGTTTAGAAAATTAGTGAACAGGCTCCATACAAGCAGTTTTTGCCATAAATGCACCTGTCCATTATTTTGTCGTGAACATGGTAAAGATAAGACTACATCGTCTAGAGAACGGCCATGCCCAGATGAATACACTTGCCTCAAACTTTCCACAAAAAACGTTTCTCCTGAAATAACAAACGGTAAGTTAACAAAACCATCTCAGCTTGTGTCTCTTATCAAATTTAGGAGTATAATTCTTGTACAAACAATTTTGTGAATACTAAGAGTTAATCTTTTATAAAAGTAATCCTTTGTTAACCTTTTATTTTAAAAATTCAGTTTATCCTTCAATTTAAGGTCAACCCATGTTCAATTCCATCTTAATCTTCTTTTATTCACTTTCCTGGCCCTGGATTTTCAACCTATGCCCTCCCCTTGTGCCTTTTCCTCCCTGACCAAACATCATACGCCGCTATTCCCCCTATATTAAATTATGGGACCCAAAAGGATACATTTGTGAATTTCTCGCCTACGACTTGTTTTGTTCTAATTAATGCAATTACAGACTGCCATTTATTGTATAACATGCCCGAGACAATTTGGAAGGCAATGTCTATACAAAATATCAAATGTTTCAGTTTTTAATAGTGTGTATTTAATTCATTTTTTTAGACTCACATGTTTATCAAGATATGGGATTAATTAATGACGTCTCCTCTCCCTTCGTTAAAGGATAACATGTTAATGAATTTACATTTCTATATTTCTGTGAGCAAATCATTTTCAGATGTGCATGTTTTTCTATATCATATATTTAGATATAAATATCCTTGAGTCTCAAGCTGTGATATCATAACTGAATACCCTCGGCTCAACAATACCATCTTCAGTAACTGGTAGGATAAACAAGATTTTCTGAGTCATCCAATCAGTAGATTAAAGTGTGAAATATCCAGTATTTTCCTTAGATTTCAGATTGGTTGGTGGACATCTATCACATTTGGATTTCACAATGATCATCAGACATCAAGCAATATCTGAATGTGGGAAAATGCATCCGAAATTGTACTCAATGTTTCCATTGATCTTACTTATGGGGAAATAAAATGATCATAGCACAGATGGACTCATGTATATAGATCTGAATAGAACTTGAGTGTCAAGCTAAGATCTCACAGCTTGAAATCATTGAGGCATCTTACAGCTGAACTGAATCAATGACTGGTAGAATAAACTACGATGGCATATGATAGATTACAAATCATGTTTGAATCCTCTTGTTTTTGTCCATATCTTTAAGACCAAATAAACAGATACGAAATTATATGTGATGGATTTTTTGCGTACTTATCATCATTATTATTCCATTTATTCTGACATACTGCAGCTAGCTATAGCCTTATAGATCTACCGCATTTCAGAAACAGGAGGTTAATATAAATGCTAAAGTGGTAATGGCACAGCTGATTAATTTGCCAATGTTATGTCTTGGGAACATTTTATATGAAAATGATAGTCGAGATCTGATCAAAACACCAGATGTTAACCTAGAGGTAGAATATAAGAACAAAGGATAAGCTGAATTCCTCTATCAATATTCTAAAATAAAAACAGTCCAGGCAAACAAATCCGTTTATAATTGTTCATTTCGCCTCAAGAGGGTTATCAGTTGTTAGTAATTCAACACTAGTAGTGACGGAGTCTACAGACATGGCGAGGATACGGTCAGAACAGGCTAGGTTAGACAGGTGTAAGATGTGCGGCTGATTGCCGTACTCAAGTAAGTGCAACTCAGTCACTCATCTTATTGATTGGCAGCTGTGAACCAAGTTGGCATGCTGACTATGGGGAGTGCGCAATGTGACCCGGATGCATGCCAGGTGCACGGAACGACCACCCCAGCCCTAGTTATGAGTCCAGCGCCAAGGTGCGACTTCCGTGAAATACTCGTTGACAGTGACCCAATTGGGCGACCGAGATTCCCGAAAGGGAATCTCGGTGAACAGTGCAATTTGGCCCGACGTGTGTGAGCACGGCACGGTATAAAGGTGGCGCGCTTCCGCTCGCATGGGACTCGCAAAATACCATAGTGTTTCGCATACCACATGTACCCAATAAACACAGGAATGTTGAATTAACGAAGTTTTATTGTTATATGTTGACTCTGAGAGCCTAGAATTCTACATATAAAAGGGGTGAGCTAACCAGAACGATCTAAATGATCGCAAACGGACTTGGAAACGAGAAAGGTCAGTAAAAACATGGCTGACCAATGGCCAATGAAAACCGCGATCGCGTGATTGAGGCTCGCAAAGCAAGATCAGCCGCGCTGGAAGAGGCAGAGCTACGGGCTTTGGAAGAAATAATTCCAAACGAGAATGAAATAGATCTGATTGCACAACACATATATCGACCTCTACCTAATCCAAACCAGGAAGAGGAAGACTTCTTTGACGACGACCAGCACGAGGCAATCATTGTGGATGAACATCTAGAAGGTGAGCTACTAATACTAGCCATGGATCCACATGCAATGGAACATATGATCCGAAGCATTAATCAGCAAACAATTAACATCGCTGATC
This sequence comes from Armandia brevis, assembly GCA_035585475.1. Classification (NCBI taxonomy): domain Eukaryota; kingdom Metazoa; phylum Annelida; class Polychaeta; family Opheliidae; genus Armandia; species Armandia brevis. The sequence goes on along the minus strand of JAXGGS010507366.1, from coordinate 4,158 downwards.
AGAATCTGTTGGCTACGCAATCGCGGATGTGGCTTACCCAAAAGGGCCAAATGGACAGCTGGACGCAGAGTCCATGAAAACGGTACTGAGCCGATACGCGAAAGGAATCTACCTCACACAGTACGCGAAGAAAATCGTGGAAAAACACCCCCCCTTTCTAAATCTTGCAGCTATTTGCGGTACGGTTAGGGGGTGCGCAGGAACGATTTGACCGTTTAGGGAGAACATCCCGCCAGGAAGAGCCAATGGCGGTGGGAAGGGTTGACCTTCACCGACCAGCAGAAAAGGAGGAAGCAGTTCCGGCCATTACCTTAGACGTGGGTGCGGGAAAACGCATCGACGCATTGGTCAAGGTGTTGGGAACACATGACAACCTGTTAGCAGACAACACGGGAACTATGCGGGCAGACGCCGCCGCCGCGCTAAATGTGGCACCCATAGTTCTGGTAACCTCGGCGGGAGGGAAAAACCTCCTTTATGTCAAGAACAGGGATCCAAAGAAGAGAGGGAGACCAAGGGAACGTCTTCCGGACCGAAATGACCAGGGCAAAACGAACGGACATGTAGCAACGCATTGTGAAGCACCCAAGCTGTTAAACTGGCCTGCAGGGGAGTAGAGGTCCCACCCACCCAGCTGGACATGGACAGGGGGGACCAACGCTTGGGATTACTGTGCGGGGATGATTTAATGGCACTAATCGACATGGGAGCCCAAATCTCGGTAATGGACTATGCGGCATATCGTGCGATTCAAAGCTCGGCCCGAACGGTATACCCCTTGCAAGCTACGCGTGTGCAGCCACATTCGGTAACAGGAAACACCCTTGTGGTTGTGGGAAAGGGAGTGATAACAGTTAGCGGATTACCCCCTCAAAGGTACGTGGTAGTACGTAATCTCCCCTGCCCGATTATATTAGGAGCGGATTTCTGTGAGCGATATAATGTAACACTGGACTTTGTAAAGAAAACAGCTCCGGTCTATGGACATGAGTTATATGCTTGAACAATGCGACCCCAGCCGTCTGTGTTGTCAGTATCGCTAGAATACGCTGATCTAATGATGAAGTTTCCAAAAGAGTTTAGCGGAGGAGGGTTGCTGGGAAAAGCAGTTGGCGTAAAAACACAAATCCAAACAGAAGGACGGCCAATACGGCAGCGGCCGTATCCCCTCCCAATGACCAAGCGAGCTGCTGTGGAGGCCCAGATAGAAAAGCTTTTGAAAGAAGGTGTAATAAGACATTCCATGAGCGATTGGGCGGCCCCGGTAGTAGTCGTCTCTAAGAAGGACCGCACTTATCTGTTGTGCATTGACTTCCGCCGTTTAATTGCGGTAACGGTCAAGGACTCCCATCCACTACCTAGCATTTGAGACATCTTTGATCATTTGCAAGGTGCGTCGTACTTCAGCCTCTTGGATCTGGTTAGTGGCTACCACCAGATTGAGATGCATCCGGACAGTTGCCACAAGACAGCTTTTGCGTGCCACTTGGGACTATTTGAATATGTGCGAATGCCGTTCGGGTTGGCTAACGCACCTTCAATGTTTCAACGATACATGAATCACATGCTCAAAGGACTAATTGGGAAGGGTTACTTTGTCTATCTTGATGAAATAGTGATTTACGGAAAGACCAAAGAAGAACATGATACGAACATGTTGGCAGTCTTCGAGCGCCTCAAGAAGAACCATTTACAGACCAAACCCACTAAGTGTACCTTGGGGGTGCGGTCGCTAAAGGTTCTCGGGCACGTGGTAGACAAACATGGCATACACATGGACGAGGAGAAGTGCAAGGCCATTAGTAAAATGCCACAACAAACAGACCCGACAGAGGTGAAGCGGTTCATGGGGGCATGCAACTATTACAGAGATCTGATTCCAGGATATGCATTGCTAGCGGCACCAATCACGGAACTTACGCGTAAGTCTGTGGAATTCGTCTGGACTGAGCAATACGAGAAGGCCTTTAACGTCTTGAAAAAGGAGTTACTATCCGACCACTGCGTTGCGTACCCAGATGTGAACAAACCTTACAACCTGTACACGGACGCGTGTGACTACGCAATGGGCGCGGTCCTAACGCAAGAAAGGGAAGATGGGAAAGAGTTGGCAATTTACTACTTCAGTCACCAATTCTCAGATGTACAGAAGAGGTGGGCCACCATCGAACAGGAGGCCTATGTGGTCATCTACTCTATTGAAAAGTTGAGACCGTACCTCTGGCGATGTCCGGGCGTAAATGTTTACACAGATCATAAACCGCTGCTGGCACTGTTTACTAAACAGATGAAGAACACCAAGATCCAAAGATGGGCCATCTTACTCGCTGAGTACAGGGTGACCATATGTCACATATCCGGGGTCCACAATCTCCATGCTGACTTCCTGAGTAGACTGCGACATGATGCCGCACTGGACTTGGGGATTTTTGTGGTGGACGCCCACGCCAGCCTAACTTACCCAGGCTACGACGACTCCCCTAGCACAGATACCTTAGAAGTATTACGCTTCGACGGAATAAAGGACGAGCTGCTAAGAGCCGAGCAACTCAAGATGGATGAGGAGAAGCTGAGAAACCCTGACAACATCGAGATAGAGGGAATTCTGTGCAGCACACAACCTCCAACGATCAAATCAGAGATCAGGCCAAGGATTCTGTTGCCAGCTCCATTCCAGGAGATGGTAATGGAAAAAGACCACAGGGAGGTTGGCCTTTCCGCAGCCTATCGCACCCTAACAAGGGTGCGTGAAGCATACGTTTGGCCAGGCATGTCTGCCGATGTGATCAAGCACGTCGGAAAGTGTGCCATCTGTGTGGCTCATAAGAGGGAGGTGGCAAAGGAATGTATGGGAGAAGGGCCAATCCCAGCCTTACTCGACCAAGTAATAGCATTGGACCTTATTGGACTATTTGCTGTCACGGAAAGGGACATGAGGTATGCGATGGTCATAATAGACCATTGCAGTAATTGGATAGAGACTTACCCCATACAGGTTAAGAAGAATGAGAAGGTGGTTACTACGTTCGCAGAGCGCTACTTACCGTATCACAGCTCCCCGTATATGGTCATCACTGACAATGGAAGGGAGTTTTCGTCCAACCACTGGCGTAAATATCTCTATGCACAAGGGATCCGCCAGCAATTGACAATGCGTTACCATCCGCAAAGTAACGGAAAAGTAGAGAGAGCCAATCGATCGTTAAAGGCCATGCTGGGGTGCTTGTCTAACAACAACATGGCGCAGTGGGATTTGATACTACCAGAATGTGTCAAAATCCTAAACACAGTACCCACCAGAGCAACGGGGTACTCCCCTTTCCTACTCCAAACGAGCCAAGATCCGCAATTAGCCATCACAGATAATCTCCACGTTGAGGCCGGAAAGCACACAGGAGAAAGAGCTGACTTTCTGGCCCAAGCCATCAAGGACGCACGGCACAACCAAGCAGAGTTATGATCCTACAACCGGGAGCGGATCAACCGGAAGGCGAACGCCAAACAGCTACATATTGGAGATCAAGTGTGGCTGAAGGCGGAAGTTCCGGGATCACACAGAACCAGATGGGATCCAATGTATCACGTGCATAAATTGCGAGGGAATACCGTGTGGGTAACACACTTAACGGAAGGAGGGGAAACAACGGTGCATAGAGAAAAGGTGAAATTCTATATAGAAACTCCTTCCCTTTGTGTGAACAGCAACAATCACATGTAAATCGCTTAGATCAACCTATAAAGAAATGGTTATGTATCTAGGAAATAGCAGGTCAACATCATTTCGACAGATTTACTCTAATCAATTGAGAATTACACAATATTATCTGGAAAATTATTGGCAGAAAAATTACATTCAACAGCAACTAAAACAGTTCAGTAAAACAAACCCGAAAACACTTGAATCCATTGTTGAGACATTTTTTTGGCAGCCCATCCCCATGCATAACATTGATCTGGTTTGACAGGACCACGCCTGGAACATCTAGTTGTGTGTTCAGAATCGTGTACAGAGGATGCCGTTAGATATTTATCTGAAACGCTGCAATCTTCACCCGATATCAGAGCTGATGATCCTTTATAAAATTGAACAACATAATGTAGGTATCAATATATAATCATGTAAAGAAAGCACTGCATGATTTAAACCATTACCCAGGT
>JAXGGS010507255.1:0-11105 GCA_035585475.1 Armandia brevis | reverse complement strand
TACACAGTGGACACCTGTCCACAGTGGACAAAGTGTCTGGTCCGCAGACTGTCCACTAAACTCAGGTTTGACTGTAATATAAATCATCAGGCATGTTTCAAGGTGAAGCTTGAGGGGTGTCGCCAGAATGGGTGAGAAATGTGATAGAGGATTCACAAAACAGGGCCGTGATTTTACATTGGCCGGGCTCAGGTTTGTATACTTTAAGACATTAAAATCATGGAAATTGTAAACTTTACTCACTCTTCATTGTATGATATTTTAGAGGGGATTTGACACTTGATTTCCAGTAAGGAGTGTAGAATCAGCAAATCTTTGCAATTATGTAAATCCTGGGATTGTCTAGGATATAAGCTCGAGCTTATCATTGACATACACATTAGTTAACCTGAGGCTTATCTAGCGTTTAACTGACCCATCTACTAATTTTTTAGCACTGTGATGATACATCATCAGGCTTGGTACAGTCCCCTTAAATAGGATATTCCCTTTAATAGGAGGGTCCTACAAATGGGTTGGTCTCTAATTAGGGATGTTCCTTAATTAGGGACCAAATATGTTACCATATATATGGGAACACTCCTGATAAGGGCAGGGGTGGGACTGACTGTATTGTTTGTGACATCATGAGCTGCCATGTCTTCAAACTCTTTCTTTGCTATTTATGCCTCCCCCCCCCCCTAAAAAAGGGCCGGACTTAAATTAGGGATATTCCCTTTTATAGGGGACTGTACCCAACCTGATCATATGATTAGTTAGTTTTTTTAAAGAGACATCTACTGCTTTCAACATTTTGCGTACTGTGATGATACATTATATGATCAGTTAGTTTTTAAGATTGCAATAGTTTAAACGTCTTTACCGAAAATATATAAACATCTAATCGTCGATAGACATTATACGTAGATTGATACATACCATCAAGCTTTAGTATCTGCATCAGTCAGGGTTAGAGGGCCTTATTGAGAGGCCAGGAAGCAAATTAATTGTCCCACATGTGTCACTGTGCACGATTTGTGTTCTACAAACCATTTAACCCAGAACTTGCTCCTTGTGGATATATCCATTGGATACAAATCAGCCAATGTTTATTTATAGACCAAAGTAGAGTGTGTCCTTAAAGATCGAGATCAGGTGTTTGTTTTTCACCACCAACTAAAATGGGTAGCTGTAAATTCACTCACCAATATGCATCAAATTATGTGGGCGCCCATTTAACACTATACAATATGCATTGTGCACTGTGTGTGATGAACCTGGTGTATGACTGTGAGGTGCAATTATTCAAGATTCAAACATGGACAAAAGTAAGGATTGGACACAACATACAGTACACACATGGTATGCAAAAACTGACCATGATATCGCTTCAAATTATTACAATATATGCACACTATCCTTCATTGATTGATGTGAAACATACCATTAGAAATACAACTTCACATATAATATTAGTTAAAGCAAGGTTTTAGGAGCGAGATTTATATTAAAAAATCATTTTAGCACACAAAAATATGTAGGCCTATGGATATGTAACATACGTGACAGTGGAACAGGATTTGTGTCATATCTGCAGTAAACCGTGGCATCGGCCTGAGAACCTTCATACAGACTTGTCCAGATCCAATGAGCTGAGATATTTACGCCACTTACTTCAGTGTAGGGATTGCCGACTTCGGGGATATTTGGGAAAGTAGGAGTAGCTTCCTCCCAATCAATGGACTCGTAATCAGCCCCAAACCTATATTTTATCACAAAATGATCGACATTGTACTTAGGCAAGTCACGTGCATGTTGATAAATTTACTCCTAGATAATTATGCAATGTTGGTATCTAACGCACTTTTACATGCACAGCCAAAGAAAGATATTTAACTTTAAAACAATTAAACAAACCTACCATTCGTCATGAAGGTCAGTTGTGCATTTCCAACCGTCCGACCCTGTAACCAAACCTTGCTCATCAGAAGCTAGCATTCCAGCGTAGACTCCTGAATCGGAGCATTTCACAGAAATGCTGGTCACGTCATCTGTGATATCATAAACATCTGCGCGGGTCCAGTCATTGAAGTAGCTAACAATCCCTAAATCAATTTGTTCTCCGTTAACATACAGCTCCTGAACTGTGTTATCACAGGTGATAAAAAGCTTATTCGCTAGTGCTGAAAATAAAACAAAATTCTGTGAAACAAAATGTTACTCTTTCTGAGGATTATACAACACTGATATCTAATAAGAACGGTCTGTTTAAATCTTCGCTCACCTGGAGATTGGGAGATCAAAAAGATCCCCAAGATCAGGAATTGCGCAGTATTAGACAACATCATCTCCGGTTCTAGAGTGCTTCAAATACACAGAAGGAACACAGAGGTAGCATATAAAAGGGAATTATCTAAGATAAATGGCTGTGATTTATTCCTTTTCGCTCAATGGGCAAATGATAAATCAAGTTGTGTACTTTTTATCAAATGTGCAGCTGTTATGTTACCAATTGATCATTGATTAACAATGGGACACTCCAGTATAGACAAATAGTAAATATTGCAATATGTTCAAATTAACACAATGTCGTGAAGAACACAAATGTTATTGAAACAATGGATAATAAGTCGGAATATTTGCTAATTTCATCAATTTGGGGATGAAATAAAAGGTAAATTAAAAGTGGTGCTCATACAAAAGAAGAATGTATGAATATATTGCAATAACGTCATATGTATTGAAAATCCATTCGACATGTTTTATTATATCATATATGACATCTTCATTTGAACAGCTGTGTATTTAAAAAAACGACAGAACTGGATAAAGAAGATATGCCTTCTGGAATTCAATAAGACACACATACATATACCGGTAAAGACATTAATTGGATAATTCAAACATTGGAAATCAAAACAACAGCTGCATTCAACATTAAGCATTGCTAATGATCAATCGTTTAACAGTGAAATCTTGCTTCGAAATGGCGAATGACATTTCTACAAGATCGATTTAAATCCATTCGGCGGGGATAGACAGGCTCTCTAGATTTACAAATTTAAGGCACAACTAAATTATGTCTGTAATTTCAGACACCAAATGTGCATTTGAATTGGACCAATAAATGTATGAACCAATTAACAAGTTCCTACTGTCATTATATTTGTGAGTTATCATAAATATTTGATCAATGACGTACAAGATGAATGTATGATATAATGGATAATCTCATATACCGTAAGCTCAAGTTTTGAAAATATTCCATAAATTGACAAAGTCGGTCTATAGCGCCTCGTTATTAATCATAGCCGTAAATTACATTTAAAGCATCGAAAGCACAATCTTCCCAAGGCTTGATTCCTTGCATCAACAACTCGTTCACGTCATTACCGCTCATTCTGAAAAGTCAATTCACATATTGATGTTGCAATCTCGCTAGAGTTTCGCTGTAGCGACCATTTAAGGGTAGATTTCAGGGAATCAAGCGGTCTTTTGCAGCTAAAATCCATACAGCGGTGGGTATGTATATCATTTATACACCCACAAAAATTAATTAACCTTATTACATAAGCAAATATCAAGGCTGGATGTAGTGCAGAAGTATCGATTTAGAATACGCCAATCTAGCAAGGTTGTAAATGATAGATAGTAACGCGAGACTGTGCGCTCATAAGCGTTGTTAAGATGATTGGTGAGTAGTATGACAGTATGCTACGGGTAAGATACTACTGCAGGATGTTAGGTTGTTAGTGACCAGGTAATGTTGCTATGATACGGCATTTTCCCGCCGTTTTAGAGGCGTAAACGTTTGTCGTGTGTGTGGATGCGATATAACAAATTTGAACTTCAGTGTGGCAGGACATAAATGATCCGATTACTTGATGATGAACTGATTGTGAATCACGATGGTATGTAACGTTGTGTTTGTGACTGTACGATCGTAATCTATTTCTGTGTGTGTGTGTGCTTGATTGGATTACATGTTTACACAAATCTCTCTCTTTGTTGTTGTAGTTTTACCGTACAATTGGAAGAATAAACGAATGTGAGAGTATGCTAGTGTAGCGTCATTATGTGGGTGATTTCTTCTAACGAGTAAAATAACGATTCATTCCCCTACACGGACTACGATAACGATACTGGCCACATTAGTAAAACATCATCACAATGAGCGAAGACACGCTCGCGATCGTCGAGAAGAGGAAGGTGGCGCACACCTCGGTAAACCGGCTGATCGACGCGGTAAATGCGGCGACCAGCGGTCAAGGTAACCAGACATACGATGCCGTGAACGACCTCTTGCAGAAGCTGGTGAGTGCTAGGGAGTTGTTCAACAACCTACACTTCACTCTCACTCAAAAGCTATCACATGACGCCCCAGAGCTGAAGGACCACACCCGACAGGCCGAGGATCTCAGGCAGCGTGTGGAAGCGGCTTACGACGAAGGACAGGAGTGGATTCTGGAGTCATCGCATCGCCCAGGACAACCACCCGGAGCGCGCCCGAAGTCGCCAGTGCTGGGGAAGGAGTTAAGTGACTTGCACGAGCTTCAAGGAGACTTCACCAAATACCAGGCGGTCGCGACTAAAGTAATTACGGAACTTAAGTCGGCGAACGAACAACACTCCAAGGACATTAGACTCTTGAACCAAGCAATCACGGATAAGGACGATAAAATCAATTCTGACGCAGGTCAATATCTGTCACATATTGAGCGTTTGGAACGTGAGTTGCGGAATATGCGTGTTACTTCTACTCCTGCCAAGGGCAGCGTAGGTATGGGTGTTACTTTTGATGCTTCAAATCTCGCGGGTACTATGAATTTTAATCGTCCTAATGATTCCATGAATGTCGCGAATAGTAATGACCCAAATGTAGTTAATGCACTGTTGGAGCAAAACACCAGTATGGTGCAGACGTTCATCGCCGAAAATCGTAACCAGCAGCGGCAGTACGCCGAACACATTGAGCTCCCTCGCACTAAGTTAAAGGAGTTTAACGGCGCACCGCTAGATTACTGGCCGTTCATTAAAGGTTTCGATGATATGATTGGTGACACTACTTTGCGTCCTAGTAAAAAGCTAAATGCCTTGGTAAATAATTGCGGGCCCGAAGTATGTAAAATAATTCAGTCATGTCAGATTATGGCCCCCGCTATAGGTTATCAAAAAGCATGGGCGATATTGAAGGCCAAATTTGGAAATCCATTCCATATCTCCCAGGCCTGGGTGTTGCATATGAAGTCCTATCCCAAGTTAGAAACTCCGGCTTTGGTACAAGCATTTTCTAATGATTTAATATGCTGCCGTTTGACACTTAGCGAGATGGGGTACATGTCTGAACTTCAAAACACAGACAACCTCACGTCGCTGGCGGCGAGATTGCCGATGTATCTAAGGGTTAAGTGGCGAAAAGCAAATCGCTCCTCGCTCAGTTGTGGCAGTGCCGCGTTGCTAGACGACATGATTGACATTGTTGCCAACGCTGCAGATGAGTCTAATGACCCTGTGTATAATGACGACTGTCTAGACGGCATCCTTGAGAGGCAGTTGGCAGAGCCAAAGGCAGTAGGCCACACGGGCGCATACGAGCGTTCTGGGTATCATAAGCATGGGCACGTCAAGCGTGCGGCGGTGCATGGCACAGTGGCAGATGCCGACAATGGCGATGGTGACGGTGAGATAAACGAGGTGGACGTTTGCGCCACTTTCGACGAGCAAATCAGCATTATGCTAATGGAGGGTAGAAAGGGGGTGTGTTTGAAATGTTAGGGTGACCATTACACGTCACAGTGCAAAGACTATCGTGATCTAGCGGCACCCGAGTGCCTTAAGTTTGCGCGCGATCGAAAATTGTGTCTGTTATGTTTAAACCTCGACCACTTTCTTAACAACTGCAAACAAAAGTGGACTTGCCAGGTTAGAGGTTGTACGTTCCGTCACCATACTTCATTGCATGACGCGTTCAATCTATCAACTCAGAAGCCCAAAATTGTTAATTGTATTGACGATGAGTATTACCCGGAGTATGAGCTGGATGAGCAGACCGCTCTCGTGGAGGACGTAGAAGTTCACACCATCAACAATGTTAATATCACGTCACTCCCCATTGTCACGGTCGAGGCATGTGGGCGTAGTGGCAAGCGCACCATTCAGGTGCTCATAGACAGTGGCTCCACCAATTCACCGCTGAGTTGGCTAAACAGTTGGGCCTCGATGTTATCGGCGCCACCATCCTCAACGTAAATACGGTGGTGGGCAGGCAACGGTTGGATGGCGAATTGGTCGATATAGGGCTCAGGGGTATAGACGAAGACGACGTGGTTCCCGCTTTTGAGTTAGTCACTATTCCAAGACTACCGGTGTCAGGTCGCCACGTCGCGACAAATAAACAATTAGCGCCTTGGACGCACTTGGCGAGCGTAAAGCTACCTGACGTCCAAATGACCGACGTGGGTATCTTGATCGGGCAAGACAATGCTCACCTTATGGAGCCCCTGGTCAAGGTGAAGGGCGAGAACCTGACCGATCCGTTCGCAATCAGAACGCCTCTCGGTTGGACAGTATTCGGACTCAGGTCCAAGTGTAGCAAACGACAGGTATACGCCACCGTCATGCACATCAGCAATGACGACGAAGCGAGTGCTGGGCGGCTTGAGGCAATGATTGCCAAACAATGGAGGTTAGACAAGGTACCGGAGATGGACCACATCTCCAAGTGCGATCCCGAGGTCGTGCAGAGGTGGGAGCGCTCAATCCACGTCAAGGACGGCAAGTTTTGCGTCGACATCCCATTTAAGCGCGAACCGCGGGATTTCCCTTATAGTAGAGGGGTCGCGCTCGCATGTTTGAAGTCGCTCGCCAAAAGATTGGAGCGCAATCCAGTACTACACAAATAGTACTCCGCGTGCATGTGAAAGAACCTTGAGAAAGGGTACGCAGAAGTAGCACCGGCAATTGCAAGACCCGGCTACGAGTTATATTTAACGCATCACACGGTTGAGCACGCCCGGAAACCGGACGTCGCGAGGATGGCCTTCAACGCGAGTTTGCTCATCAAGGGTGTCAGCCTAAATAAAATGGTGCACTAAGGGCCAGATCAATCCAACAAACTCATAACGGTGTTGGTAAACTTCAGGTTATACAAACACGCTTTTACAGGAGATGTAGAAGCAATGTACTACCGGGTACTTGTACCCGAAGAACAGCGCGACACGCTTCGTTTCCTGTGGTACGAGGATGGAAATCTGTCTGGTAAATTGGTAGAGTATAGGATGCAAACACACATGTTTGGTGGTGGGTGGTCGTCGGCGGTAACAACATTTGCTATGAGGAAGACGACCGAGGTGTTTGGCGAAGGTTTCGACGACGACATTAAGGACACGATCAAGAAACAATTTTATGTTGACGACTGTCTGAAGGCGTTGCCCGATGTGATCAAGCTCATACGAGTGGCATTAGGCGTCAAGGAGCTGCTCGCACGCGCCAGCTTCAATTTCACAAAAATTGCATCGAACTCTGCAGAGTTACTCGAAGCATTTCCCAGCGAACAGCGCTCAATGGGTGTCAAAGACCTAAATGTTGGCGAGGGCGAGACTTATGTAACTCACACCTTAGGTACACAATGGCATCCTGATCAAGAAGAGTTCGCGTTTGTAATAACCATAAAAGAAACACCAGATACCCGTCGCGGCATGGCTTCCGCAACAGCAGCAGTATACGACCCAATGGGTCTTTGCGCTCCATTTATGATCCAGGCAAAAAGGTTGGGTCAAATCCTCTGCAAACGCAAATTGAGCTGGGACGATAAAATACCTAGTGATATCCTGCTCCAGTGGAACAGATGGAAGGTTGAGGCGGACTCACTTAGCAAATTCAGGGTCAACAGATGGTTGGGCTACTCCGGTGGGGATGAAAAGGTCACGCTGCATCTGTTCAGCGACGCTTCTGAAATGGCCTACGGGTCAGTCTGCTATTTCATCGTGGCAAACAAAGATAACATGGTGGTGGCATCTACATTACTCATATCACGATTGAGGCTAGCTCCGCTAAAGACGCAATCGATACCTCGACTGGAGCTATGCGCAGCCCAAATGTCGGTGGCTTTGGAGGAATCGGTTCAGGGTTATTTTGATTTCCCATTAGAGCCCAGTCAGTACTGGACCGATAGTGTATTAGTCCTTAGGTATGTTGCTGGCGAACCCTCCGATTTCAAGACGTTGCAAACAGGGTAGCCGAAATACAACCCACATCAGAGCAAGAGCAATGGCATCATGTGCCCACGGCAATAAATCCAGCCGACATGCTGTCTAGGGGTGTCTCTGCAACCGAGCTAGCCGACAGCAAAATCTGGAAACATGGTCCTGGTTTCCTGATGGCAGACGCAGAAGGGTGGCCTGAATTGCCTGATTTCATGAAGGAGACCGTACCCAGTGAGGAAGTAAAGACCGAAAAGGTCATATGTGCGACAGCAACGACACAGGCAAGTGGCCTAAATGAAGTGTGGTCGTTCATTTGTAGGTACTCTAGCTAGATAAAACTGATCAGGGCGATAGCCATAGCGGCGCAATTTGTATGCTACAACAGCGATCCGGTTAGAGGAAAGAAATGGTTTGATAAGAAACCCTTGTCAGCTGACGAGCTGCGCGAGGCAGAGTTAAAGGTAGTTATCGTTGCACAAAACGTGGGGTTTAGTGATGGCGATCTGGTGTCCGACAATATAAAGAAGCTCAACCCAGTGCGCGTGCGAGGTGTCCTAAGAGTAGGAGGTAGGCTAAACAGAGCAGATTATGAAGGGTCGTTTAAAAATCCGTTCATATTACCAGCCCAGTCGCACGTCACTGAGTTGTACATCAGGTGCTGTCATGCTCACACGTTTCATTCCGGCGTAGATCGCACGCTCATGGAGACACGTGAAAGGGCATGGATAGTAGGCGGAAGGAACCCAGTCAGATCAGCCATCAAAGCGTGCATCGTGTGTAGAAAGCACAAGTCCAAGCCGAGTTACCAGGTAATGGCTGACTTGCCTAGTTTTAGGGTTAGGTCGAAGGCTAAACCTTTTGACGTTAGCGGTGTTGATTACATGGGGCCACTGCACGCAAAGGTGGGTCGCAGTGAGGTTAAACGATATGTTATGGTGGTGGCATGCGCAGCAACCCGCGCGGTACATCTAGGGTGGGCTGTGGATCTGACGATCACCGCATTCCTAAACGCACTAAATCACTTCATAGCGCGCAGGGGTAGGCCCACAAAAATGATATCCGACAACGGAACAAACTTCGTGGGAGCAAATGCCGAACTTAAGCGACTAAAATCGGTATGCATGGCGTCAGAGGTGGTCAATTTCTGTGCAGAACGAGGTGTGGATTGGCAATTCAACGCACCGGGCGCTAGCCACCACGGGGCTTCTGGGAGAGGCACAACCGGACGATCAGGCAGATGATGATGACCGTCACCAAGGGGAACGTCATGAGTGACGACACAATGCAAACCTTGTTGTGTCAGATAGAGTACGCAGTAAACTCACGCCCGTTGACACGTCTGAGCGATGACGTTAATTCGTTGGCACCACTGACGCCCAATCATTTCCTCATGCAGGAGGCCGGCGAACCAATTAGGGGAGAGTATTTCAGCAGAGACCTCCTCCAACGGCGTTGGCGTCAGACGATGAAGATGCTAGAAGCATTCTGGGAACGTTGGACTAAGGCGTACCTCTCAGAACTGCAAGCGCGGTCGAAATGGCTAGAACCGCAACCCGACCTGCAGGTGGGTGACTTGGTTTTGGTGGCAGCAGAGAACGTCCCGCGGATGAAGTGGCCACTCGCGGTCATAATAGAAGTGTTTCCCGGGTCAGATAAGCATGTACGAACGGTTAGGGTGCGTACAGCTGTGGGAAGTTATCTTAGACCAATATCTAAGATCGTGTTGCTCGAGAGTAGTATGGTGGTAAAAGGATGAACGTTCATGATGGTGGTAATGTACTGCAGAAGTATCGATTTAGAATACGCCAATCTAGCAAGGTTGTAAATGATAGATAGTAACGCGAGACTGTGCGCTCATAAGCGTTGTTAAGATGATTGGTGAGTAGTATGACAGTATGCTACGGGTAAGATACTACTGCAGGATGTTAGGTTGTTAGTGACCAGGTAATGTTGCTATGATACGGCATTTTCCCGCCGTTTTAGAGGCGTAAACGTTTGTCGTGTGTGTGGATGCGATATAACAAATTTGAACTTCAGTGTGGCAGGACATAAATGATCCGATTACTTGATGATGAACTGATTGTGAATCACGATGGTATGTAACGTTGTGTTTGTGACTGTACGATCGTAATCTATTTCTGTGTGTGTGTGTGCTTGATTGGATTACATGTTTACACAAATCTCTCTCTTTGTTGTTGTAGTTTTACCGTACAATTGGAAGAATAAACGAATGTGAGAGTATGCTAGTGTAGCGTCATTATGTGGGTGATTTCTTCTAACGAGTAAAATAATGATTCATTCCCCTACACGGACTACGATAACGATACTGGCCACACTGGATGTAGCGTATCCTGAGAAACATTACAAATCAAATCGAAAATAGAGTGACGATAGAACATATACGTACCCAAACATTCCACAGTCATCTGAATCCGCATCTGAATCGCTATCAAAACCACCAGCGCTCATTCGATTCATGAAGAATCTAGCCAGATTACATACATACAGAAAGAGAATAAGTCGTATGATGGAATAATGGGATGCTAATTATAATGTTCTTGAATTGTTTTTAACAAGCTATGCAGCCTACCTAATTCTGGCATCCTCTTCCCCTTTGGGATCTTTGCGACGGCCCTAAATTAAACAATTCTATATTGAGAACAGGATAACTTAGACGAGAGGTAGGCACTTTCGATATTTAAGAATATCTTCGTCAGAGTTTGGGTTTTTTTTAAATTCTATATTGAGACTTATGTCTAATGTAATGTAATATATGCAATGTATATTAAGAAAAACTCCAATACGTGACAAAAAATGTGCGGGGTTTCTTTAAATTACTTTCAGTCCCATTAGGGTACCGGTAATTATTTAGGACAACACTATTCTCATGAGTTATCTGGAAATGCCTTCCTTTTTTCGGTG